>VUQH01019379.1:2118-14308 GCA_015106775.1 Etroplus canarensis | reverse complement strand
TACATTTTCCGCCTCCGATGTTCCTGGCCTTGCTTCCGCTCCACCTGGTTTCTTGCACACACAGTATATCTGCCTTCCTTCTCTCCATCATATCAGCCAGCTCTCTCCCTTTACCAGTCATAGTCCCTACATTTAAAGTCCCCGCTCTCACCTTCACCCTCATACCTTTCCTTCTCTCTCTCTGCCTCCTAACACACTTTCCTACTCCCCCCTCCTTGGTCTTTGGTCAACAGTAGCAAAATTTCCACCGGCACCCTGTTGGCTAATGGCATCGGAGGCGGTCGTTGTTAACCCGGGCCGCGAGCAATCCAGTATGGAAGTTGTGTTATGAATCCACATATTTGATTTGACAAAGATTTTACACCGGATACCCTTCCTGATGTAACCCTCCCCATTTACCCGGGATTGGGACCGGCACCAGGAGTACACTGGCTTGTGGGCTCCTGTGGCTGGGTTGATTTCTGTCCTCCGTCATCATACCAAATATGCTGCCTGCCACTATCTGGTTGGAGAACAGCATAGTACACAGATTAAAAAGTCAGTGGGTATCATTGAAAAATAGAGATGTGTCCATTTGATTATGTAGAGATGTTATAGATTGTATAGGAAGTAAGAAAACAGTATATATAAAAGGTCAGAGACAGAGACTTGATAGCGAAAGAAGATGAGTGAAAAGATTACTCCTACTCCATTTCTCTTCCTACCTACACCATAGTAGAACAGTTTGAATCCACCTCCGATGTTCCTAGCCTTGCTTCCCCTCCACCTGGATTCTTTTTATTACTGTGACAGTGACAACAAATGAAAAGTATAGCTTTATAGAGTTATCAAGTATAGATAGAAAGTAATATGACAAGAAGTGATCATCATTTGAGAAAGTTTAATATTCTATTTAAAGTCTGAGATGCATGGAGGCCAAGAAAAGCTGATGCAAAAAATAGGTTGGTTATGGCTGAAAAGTCCAAAAAAGTACCTCCTACTTTTTTTTCCACATAACTTTCCTTGATCAACAAGGTCAAATAAAGATATGAAGGATAATTTATGAGAACTTAGGAAAACAGAAGTGTGGTGCTTAGAGAATACAACTGTGCCTACCTTAAACTCCTGAACAATGTTACAGTGAATGTCTGCCTTAGTGACCTACAGTGTCCAGATGATGGACTACAACATAAGTCTATATCAGATGACCGTGATGGTGGATACCTAATGGGCGAACCCTTGGAATGCAGTGTAGTCAACAGCATATAGTCATACCCAATACTGATTTCAAAACCTGTTTCATAGCACTTAATTTGTCATGATTTTGGCTAAAACTAGTGGACTTATAGACAGACATTGAGACAGAGAACCGGTTTCAGAGTTTTTATCACAACACTAGAATGTGCAAGGCGGCAGAGAGGTAAGAGGAGAGCAGGTAGGTAGGTGATCTCCTCAGCTGGTGAATAATACTTCCACAGAAGATTTTCCCACAGAGACTGTTTGATTCCAAAGCTAGGGAAAGCAGGGAGGCATACTGATAATGATCTAGGGCAGATGAGGAGAAAATGGGTAAACACAAGAGGAATACTAAAACTAGACAAGACAACTGAGCCTAACCTTGTTCTCAAGGCTGGTGATGATGGATGAAGAGCCAGTCCTTTTATTTTCACATAATGAGTTGATGGAATGCTGGAGTCCCAGCCTAAGATTCAGCAGGAACAGATGAAGGGACATGCCTCTTAAGAGTCCACATGAGGAAGTGAGCCTGCCATTAACACACTCATACAGAGGAATGAGGAAAAGGCAGTGAGGGGCAAGGCACTGTGGGACTATGACATAATCTTTTAAAATAAAAGATTTGGTCATATGTATAACCATTACAGTGTAAAAAGAGGGCAAAATAAGTGGACAAAGCTACAACAAACTTCGTAAGATGCAATGCGATGCAATAACTGACTCAGATACAACAATTCTAATTGATGATAAAGAGGACATAAAAAGTCTAGTTCTCAGTCAGGTGAAGGGCATAAAAAATTTCCATAGCATTTAATATACCATGGAACACAATGAAGACAGTCAGCAAGAAGTGGAGCAAATATGGAACCACACTGATATTATAGAGACGTTACAAAGAAAAACATCCAGGCCTGGCTAAATTAAAAAAAAAATACATTAAGTCTTCTAAAAGTATGAGGGAAAATGTGTTATGGTGTGAAGGTTAGCTAGATATACCTACTTAAACTGCTAAACTTTATGGCCATAATTCCAAAAGGTGTCACTGGCACAAAAACAACACTGCCCATAACCAGAAGAACACCATACCCGTGTTGAAGCATGGTGGTGGTACCATCATGCTTTGGGGTTATTTTTTTCAGCTGGAACTGGAGCTTTAGTCAAGGTGGAGGGACTTATGAATAGTTCCAGTTCAGTCTTGGTCCAACCCTTCAGATGTCTATCAGAAAGCTGAAGCTGAAGAGGAATTTCATCTTTAGCATGACAATGACCCTCAGCATATATCAAAATCAACAAAAGAATGGCTTCACTACAAGCAAATTAAAGTTTTGGAATGGCCCAGCCAGTTTCCAGGCCTAAATACAACTGAAAATTTGTGGGGTGACCTGAAGAGGGCTGTCCACAAGGGATGCCCTTGCAATCTGATACATTTGGAGCCCTTTGCAAGAAAGAGTTAGCAAATATTGCCATAGTGATAGACTCCTACCCAAAAAGACTAAATGCTATAATTAAAGCAAAAGGTGTTCAAAAAAGTATTGGTTCTATGGTGCGCACACTTATGCAACCAGCTTATTGTAATATTTTTATATTAGATTTTTTTTTTCTTTTTTAATTGAATTGTGCAGTTTATAGGTCACATTAACAGTGGAAAAAGTTTTAAAATTATTGTCATCTCATTTTTTACATCAGAGAAAATGGTATTTTAGCAGAGGTGTGTAGACTTTACATATCTAGTTTAAATCATATCTCCATTTATTTTGTCATAATACCAAAAATTTTAGGTAAAATAATCAAAATAATACATTGATGACAGAACATGGAACTTGAAAGTTTTTGTTTTCATTTAATTGTTTTTATGTTTTTAATAATATTATTGATATAATCATATTTTTTGTTTAATAGACGATAAAGATTGTGAGCTGCTTATGAGGAAACTGTTCTCATTTACCACCATTTTTAAATTTAACTAAAAAAATTATGATTCATGGACCTCTAACAAAGTGTCATGACCTCCTCCTCCTGGTTGGCCTGTCATATGTTGTGTGTTTGTTTTTGTCTGTACATGCTCTTTCCTCCCTCTCTCGCTCTCTCTCTCGGTATTGCTCTGCAGGAGGTGTGGCAACAATGACCCAATTACCTGCGGGTCACACCTGGGAGACTCATCTGCCACACCTGCCTCTCATCCACCCAGCGTTCCGGGTGCCTGTTCTTAAGCTGGCGGCGAGCGCTGCTCGTTGCCAGATCGTTGAGTGTGTTCTCCAGATGAAGTTGCTTTCACTTCTCCTTCATATCGCAGCTTCATCATCACCTCTTCGCGTCTTCAGCATTCCTGTGAGCTCTGGCCGAGCTCTTTGCAACACCTGCCTGCCGTTGCGAGTTCCTGCCAGCTCTGCCCTGCGTCAACCTCTGCGAGCAGCATAATTCTTTATAATAAAGACTGGTAACATTTTCCTGCGTTTGAGTCCCGTACCCGCACCAGATATGACAGAAAAAAGTTTATATAGTCATTTCAGTTTAGTGTGCACTACTGCACTACTGTTATTTGTGTAGTGCATGCAAAACAATTAAATATTATCTCAAATTGAAAATGGCAAGCTGTGAACATACTGGAAAAGATTATTCCATTTGACCATGACTGTTGTGCTCCTGCTGCATTTACAAGTTTACATGCCTATGATTAAACATTCAATGCTAAATTCTTGTACCTCTAGGTCAACAGTGTCACAGTGTAAAGTGATGTCTGATAAAACTCTGTTGTGATAGTGAGTATCGCCCAGTGACATATCCTCCTCGAAATTCCTGAAACTGATTCATGCCCCGCACCTTTCCTGCATTGTTACCTTGACAAATATTAAAAGTGTGAAGAGTACAGCACTTTATACTCAACTTTGTGAGTGCAGATTGTTGGCCTTCACCATCTGGGTATTCATAATGCAGTGCATGGAACTGTACTTGTCAAAGCATCGTACCAATGGCTCCAATCAGTTTTGGAGAAATTTTGCCCCTATGCTGAAAAAAAATTGGAAACGTGCAAAATGATTAAGATTTATTTCATTGTGAATAAACTGTTACTCGCAGAGGTAATAAATGAACAGTGAATTATGAGGCAGTGATAAATGAACTGTTATGATCTAGACAGAACCCTGGGCATAAACTCTGGACACCAGAATAAAAGTTGACACAGTATATTAACAAACTCTACAGGAATAATGCAACAGAGAGCAAGGGGATTCTTCTAGAGCTTCAGAGTGCATGTGTGAGACTACAGGCAAGTAACTCCAGTTTCTCCAGTTTTCCTCATTCTGCACATGAGGACAGACTGCACAGGAAAGTAGAGCATAAAGTAAGTCCACATGGAGTATCAAATATGGACTCCAAAAACAGAAGGAAGAGTAAATTGCACCTGAGTGGACATACCAAGGGACTGGTGAAACAATCTGGTGATGAGTGGAAGGAAAGCACAGCATTTTATGATAGCTGGTGAGCAATGGCTAAATGAATGAATCACGTGTTCTGGTGGGAAACAGGAATTAGCCCCACCTCTGAACGAAACAAACACAGACTCCAGAAACACACATACACACCAAGAAAGAAAAAGAGAGCTAGAGTGGGAGGAGGAGAGATAGATACAAAGACAGGTTTAATTATAGACAAATGGTGATATCTCTTAAATGTTCACTGTGATGTCAAATTGTACAACTTATGTACACAGATGATTAATATAAATACAGTGAATAGTATTAGCTTATTTATTTATTTATTTATTTACTTGTTAACATATTCCAAACTATCTTGCGTTTTCCTTTATGATGTACCAGACTGTCTACCAACAAAATGAGTTTAAATTTGCTATACATTCACTGGCCACTTCATTAATTACACCTTGCTGGTGCGAGGTTGAACACCTTTTTTACTTCAAAACTACCTTAATTGTTCATGGCATAGATTCAGCAAGGTTCTAAAAACATTCCTCAACTCAGTCATGGGGTGGGGCCACAAGCAAGTGTGCTCCTAGTGCCGGTCCCAACCACAAGAAAATAGAGAAGGTTGCTTTAGAAAGGGCATCCGGTGTAAAATCATTGACAGATCAAATTAGCAGATATATAATACAATGCCCATACTGGATTGGTTGTGGCCTGGGTTAACAGCGACCGCCTCCAGCGCCATTAGCCAACAGGTTGCCAGTGGAAACTATGCTACGGTTGGCAAAAGCTAAAGTAGGAGGAGAGGAGGAAGGCATGTTAGGAAGCAGAGAGAAAGAAGGAAAGGCAGCAGTGTAGAGGTGAAAGTAGGGACTTTAAATGTAGGGACTATGACTGGTAAAGGGACAGAGACAGCTGATATGATGGAAGGAAGGAAGATAGATATATTGTCTGTGCGAGAGACCAGGTGGAAGGTAAGCAAGGCCAGGAGCATCAGAGGTGGATTCAAACCATTCTACCAGGAAAAGAGAAATGGAGTAGGGGAATCTTGAAGGAAGAGTATGTAAAAGGTTCTGGAGGTGGAGAGAGTGTCAGACAGAATTGGGACTTTGAAGCTGGAAATTGAATGTGTGATGCTGAATATTGTTAGTGCATATGCCCCACAAGTTGGAGGTCAGACGAGAAAGAGAAATTCTGGAGTAAGTTGAAAAAAGCAGTAGAGAGTATTCCAAGAGAAGAGAGAGTGGTGATTGGAGCAGACTTCAATGGGCATGTAGGTGAAGGGAACAGAGGTGATGAGGTGGCATTAGGTAGGTATGGTGTTAAGGAGAGGAATGTGGAGGGACAGATGGCAGTGGATTTTGCCAAATGGATGGAAATGGCTGTAGTGAACACATGTTTCAAGAAGAGGGAGGAACATAGAATGATAAAGAGGATATGAGAAAGAGTTGTTGAAGCTAGGTTAAGAAGAGAGGTATTGACGAGCGAGCAAGTGTATGGCTTCATGCTGAGAAAGAGTACAACAGATGCAATGCTTGAGTGTTGATGGAGAAGTAAAGAGAGAGTCAGAAGGAGTTGCACTGTCTTTGTGAGAAAGCATATGATAGGCTGCCAAGTTAGGAACTGTGGTATTGTTTGAGGAAGTCAGGAGTGTCACAGAAGTATGTGAAGGTGGTGCAGGACATGTAACGAGGACAGCGAGACGGTGGTCAGGTGTGCAGTAGGAGTGACAAATGGATTCAAGATGGAGGTGGGATTACATCAGGGATCAGCTCTGAGCCTCTTCTTGCTTGTAATGGCGATGGACAGGTTGAGAGATGAGGTCCGAAAGGAGTCTCCGTGGACTATGATGTTTGTGGATGACACTGGGATCTGTAGTGAGACTGGAGAGCAGGTGGAGGAGAGCCTGGGGAGGTGGAGGTATGCAGTGGAGAGAAGAGGAATGAAAGTCCGTAAACACAATACAGATTTAGTCGTGTGAATGAGAGGGAGGCAGATAAATTGGTGACGATGCAAGGGATAGTGGTAGAGAAGGATGGATGAGTTTAAATACATGAGGTCAACGATCCAAAGCAACGGACAGAGCACAAGAGATGTGAAGAAGAGTGAGCAGGCAGGGTGGAGTGGGTGGAGGTGAGTGTTGGGGTGCTTTGTGACAGAAGCATAGCAGCAAGAGTGAAGAGGATGCATGGTTTGGAGACAGTGGCACTGACAAAAAGACAGGAAGCAGAACTGGAGGTGGCAGAATTGAAGGTCTTAACATTTTCATTAAGGGTGACCAGGATGGACAGGATTAGAAATGAACACATCAGAGGGACAGGTTGAGTGGTTTGGAGACTAAGTCAGAGAGGCAAGGTTGAGATGGTTTAGACATGTGCAGAGGAGGGATAGTGGATTATAATGGACAAAGGATGTTGAAGATTGAGCTGCCAGAAGAAGAAGGAGATGAGCTAGAGGTTCTTATATAGTTACTGTAAAAGAGGACATGCAGAGGGTTGGTATGATAGAAGAGGATGCACGAAATAGGATGAGATGGAGGCAGATGATCTGCTGTGGTGACCCCTAATGGGAGTAGCTAGAAGAAAAAGAAGCTAGAAGTGTTTCTCAGAGATTGTGGTTCATGTTGACATGATAGCATTAGACAGTTGTTTACATCCATGATGTGAAACTCTTGCTCCACCGCATCTCAAAGGTGCCCTATTAGATTAAAATCTGGTGACTATGGAGGCCATATGCATACTGTGAACTTATTGTCGAGTATAAGAAACCTGTTTGAGATTATTTTAGCTTTGTGACATGGCACATTATCCTGTCAGAAGCAGCCATCAGAAGATGGGTACACTGTGGTCATAAAGGGATGGACATGGTCAGTAACAGTATCCAGCAAGGCTTTGACATGTAAACAATACTCAGTTTGTGCTAAGGTTTCTAAATTGTGGCAAAAAATATCCCCCACAACATTAAACCACCACCATCTTGTACTACTAATACAAGGCAAGATGAATCCATACTTTCATGTTTTTTGTGCCAAATTCTGACCCTACCATCTTAAGGTTGCAGCAATTCTGTTCTGAACTGAAGGGAATGGCACCTGGAGTGGTCTTCTGTTGCTGTAGACCATCTGCTTCAATCTTTGATGTGTTGTATGTTCAGAGATGCTCTTCTGCATACCTGGGTTATTAAGAGTGGCTATTTGAGTTATTATTGCCTGCTTATCAGCTGTAAGCATTCTGGTCATTCTTCTCTAACCAGGCTTTTTGGTCCAGAATCCTGCCAGTCACTGAATATTTTCTCTTTTTCTGAGCATTTCCAACTGTTGCAGCTTCTGAAATACTCAGACCAGCCCGTCTGGCACCAACAACCATGCCATGTTCAAAAGTATTTAAATCAGCAAGTTGCCTTGACCGTGTCTACATGACTAAACGCATAGAGTTGTTTTAATGTGATTATTTGATTAGATAATTGCATTACTGAGCAGTTGAACAAGTGCACCTAATGAAGTGACTGGTGAGAGCATTTTAATTGAACCATAAGTTTTAGGTGATTTTGCATGTTTTCCAAGCAAATCATGTCCAGCACACGTGTCCATTGGTTTAACACAAAATTAATTTTCCTGGTGAGAAAAAGTCACATAAGTCCTTAGTCATGGAGTCATATAATTTCTTTCAGAGGACATGTGTTAACATTTTCTTGGTCTGAAGGTCTGCTGTTCATTAATGCAGGCACATTCAACATACCTCACCTGTTGTAAATATGCAGTGGATTTGTGGCATGCTGCTAAGCTGTTTTTAATTATGGAGGTGGGAAGAGACATCTTCCTTTTGTTGCTGTTCTCAGTCTAATTCTGCTAAGACTATTAGGATTGAACCATGGCAAAGGCTCTGGGGAAGTCTTTTGTGAAGTAGATGTTGGTGCATAAGCGATAACAAGATTGAGTTGCTTTCATGTTCAACAACAAAGTTTTGGATAATACACTGACAGTGTAAGGGTAATGTGGTGTAGCGTCAACAAGAAGGCCTCTAAGCTCAACTTACTGGTTGGTTCAGCAGATTCCAAAATAAAAATTCTACCCCAGTTTTGACCTAAACCGAGGGTATAAACTATAAGCAGGCACAATTAAGTCTAATCTCTTCAAGAAAATGCCCTTTACTTTAAGGGATTCTAAACAAATACCGCCCTTCATAAAGAGGTTTACCCTGATACAAGAAATAGTGACATATGGATGATATCATACTATTACTACTACTACTACTACTACTACAATAATAACAACAACAACAACAACATTAATAATAATAATAATAATGTGTCATCTTTTTTCACTTGTGTTAAAAACAGAAACATTAACATTCAATTTAAATCCTAAAAAAATCCGAAGCAACTAAACACAAAGTCAATCTCTGAGATTTTAAGAATAGTTGACATTCAAATAAAGAATTTCTTATCTAAATAGAAGTTATGTCTAGACATACTCTTAAAACTAACTAAAGTTAATTTATTCCGTTTTCATGCCATAAATTTCTCCAGTTATTATATGACACTCTACCATATCACCAGTTTTTTAATGACACACACATCATTCTTGTTCATCTCCCCTTGATCCTTTCATAATCTCTGTTTTTGTCTGTCACCATAAAGGCAGCAGACTACCATTACTTATTTCTGTTCTGAGGGGCAAGGATCAAGAAGTCAGAAGGGATTCTTAAAGAAGGTTGTGCAAGTATATAGGGACAAAGATTAGGACTGGTTGTGGCTCAGGTGGTAGAGTAGTTTGTCCACTAACCAGAGGGTGGTAAAAATCCAAGCTCCAAGCTGAGGTGTCCTTGGACAAGACACCGAACCTCAAGTTGTTGATGAGCTCTTAGCATCACCTACAGACACACCCTAATTGAAGATTATAATGGCATGGGAAGGCAGGCAGCAAATCAATTCTGATAAGAAGCAAAACATGTGAAGGACAAGGCAACCAAGATGTGTTCAGAAATAACATGAAAGGAAGAACAGCGCAGAGAATGGACAATAGGATTCAACAAATGTGGCCATGAGAACTTTTTATGTTTTGGTTAAAATGTTAGCAATGAATTTTTCAAATGCAATTTTTTCATGCTTTGAACACAATTCATATGAGCCTAAAAGATACTCTATGCTGTACTGAGCAGTTTGGCAGTTTTGTCAACTTAAAGTTTTTAAATTTTCATTATATAACTGGGTTTTACTATGTGAAATCTCTGTGGGAAAGACATTAGTACCACCACTAAAAATATGTAACTTGTTTTGTTTGAGATTTTAGATCAGTTGCCTTAACTTCCTTGTTTATTTGAGGATTAATATACTGTATGACCCCTTTTTATTTGTTTCACAAAGTCTCACAATGTACTTTAAAAGTAATTCTGCAAAAATCTGCAAAATATAGTGGATTGTCATTTTTATTTAAGATGCTCAGTGACTTTGTGTTTCCATACTTTCTTTATATTTATGTGCATGTGCACACACACACACACACAAAGAGAGCGAGAGAGAGAGAAAGAGATATTTACTTATTTTGACAAGCAATTACTTTTTATCAGTCTGCCTTAACCAAATTTGCAGTCATTGTCCAATAAATCAAGCTGTTGTGTCTACATAATTTCACAGTCGTGATTGTTCACTTTATACAATGTGCAAAAAGCCTTTCTAGTGAATATTATTTATTTTAAGGAACAACTATAGAAAAATACTGTGCGTACCTAATTTTTACCAAAGTCCCCCAGGGCTATCTGTGTGCACCGCTATCCGTGTAAGCATTTTGGACCCTTAATTCTTTCATTACTGATGTACTTGTGTCAGTGCATGATCACAGTTGGCCTTGTTTTTTCTTTTTAATATGGGGGAGCAAGTTTGAACTTAGATCTTTTACATTGCAGAATTGCAGATTTCTTTGTGGCAGCTCTCTTACTTGCAATTTCACTACAAAGATAAATATGCTTTGTGCAGCTGTCAAGATCAGAGCTGACCACAACTACATTAGGTCAAGTTTTGTTTGTTTCAGTCAAGAATAACATTAGGGATTTAAATGAAAAAGGAGGAGGAAATGTTTCTAAGAAAACTTTAGAAGTGCAAGCGTTCCTTGATGATCATGTAAATGCTGCTGTATGTGTGTTAGTGCAATCAGCTACAAATGCTGCATTCATTTCATGAACTCTATACCAAGGGAAATCTGAGTCAACCCACAAGGTGAGATTGATCCTGAGCTTAAATTTGCTTTCCCCCTGAAAACACTGAAATTCTGTTCCAGGTTATAGACCAGGCCAAGGCTAGAATCTTTTCCCCAAGCCTTGGAATCTCTGTGTCCCCAAAGTGATGCCTGAGTCCTAATTGGCTTTTGTGATGGCTTGTTAGATAGCCAGTATCCTATCCTAAAATTCCCACTCAAGTCATTCATTTTTACCGTGAGCCACTGAGCATTAACAAGATGTCCACTCCTCCAGGCAGGCTGCTATGATCCTCCTGAGGGCAAACAGAGTACTTGCTTTCCTCTTGAATGTTAGAAAGGGACTCCCTCAGGTGATGACAGGGTCCAAGGATCAAGAAATGTGTGACTATAGCACTTTCACTCTTAAGCGCAAGTTCATTCTCCACCTCCAGTAAATCCAGCTAATTGAACCTGACGCCCAGAAAGAAGCCTGAGTTCAGTTGTTATGTGAACCTCACAGATAATCATGGCCAATGTTGAAATGCCACACAGACTCCAGAAAGCCAAGTTTGCTCAAGTCCCACTGTCTTTTTAGGCTTTAGAATTCTGTGGGACACATTTGTCGAAATGAGCATTTCAGTGGATCTGAAATACCCATACACAGTAAAAATTTTGGCAGAATGGCATCTTATCTTTTTAAATATCCTGTTTAAAATATTGTCTCATTATTGATTGTGTGACTGACTTTTAAAATGCAATATTAGTTGATGTCTCACTGCCACAGTAACAAGTGAGACTGACAATTTTAATGACATAAAACTGATTCACCAAGATGCTGATTAGATCATTATAGATAGTGTTATAACTCAAGAACTTTCAATGTATTATATATATTGTGTATTAAGATGGTTCAGTGGCATGATAGCTTCTCTAAAGAAGTAGCATAAGCTCTTCTACTTTGAAGAATGTCTCTTGTGCTTCAGAGGTCCCATGAAACATTGTTTACAGACTTGTCTATAATTAACTTAATTTTAGTAAGAAGATGCCTTTGGTCCATAACAGTAATTTCCTATCCAGAAAGCAGTGTGTGTGAATAACAGGTTTTCAGTGAACATATTTCTAAATTATGTTTTGCCTTGGAGGTTTGAACGATTTTGCTGCATAAGGATAGCCAGTGGCCCAAAACTATATATCAAAATCAGGATCAGAATACTGTATTAATCCCAGGGGGGGAAATTGGAATATATGGACTTTGTGGTTATGCATCAAATGTTTTGGAAAATTGTTCCTTGTTCATAAAAATGGCAATTCTTTTTTTCGATTTTTTTTCAATGGGGTTTTTTTTTTTTTTTTTTTTTTTTGGAAAAAATTTTTTTTTTTTAAG
>VUQH01019377.1:18023-47195 GCA_015106775.1 Etroplus canarensis | reverse complement strand
GCATTCCAGGACCTAAATCCCTCATCCTTCCAGCCCGGCGTAAACTGTTCATTCCCCCAGATAGGAGTAAATTGAGACAATACGGGCATATCACCTATATGTTTGTGTGCAGCATACCAAATGGATATTGTATTCCTAAGGAAAGGGTTTTTTGTACATTTTGTAAGTGTTTTAATGTCTGAAGAATATAAGTACAACTAAGTGGTAGCTCTGAGATAGACTCTTGCTCAATGCGTACCCAAGCAGGGGGTGTTGTTGTATTGAAATAATATGATGCTGAGGTGAATTGGGCAGCCGGATCCACACCTATTACGCCGATTTTCTCATCGTATTTCTTTCTATCCTCCATACTTAATGATTCTACATAGTCTTTCTCCTTTTACCTTTCTATGATTTTGATCACAAGTCGAATCCAACATCAAAACAGTTTAAAATTCGTGGGGGAGATAAACAGCAGTATGTGTAAACAAGTACAGCTTGCCACCAAAGATGGCGTCACTAAGGTGGTCACTTGACCAAAAACCGTGTCTGTGGGAACTGTGTATACTAAAAATATTTTATACTCAAAATACCTTAAGATCTTAACTGTTAATACAAGATGCCTAATTATGGATTAATTAGCAACAAATTACATTACGGCTGGGGTTGGTCACTTGAAGGTAAAATGAAGGGAAATGCTCCCTTGGTCTTATTCTTTGCTGCTCTGTCATAGTATGAAGTGAACTGAGGATGAAATGCAAGGTAGGAGCATTCTTTTCTTTTTATTCAAGGTTACTCCGGGCTGCTTTTTGAAAACCCTGGCCCTAGAGATTGTCCACATTTTATGTGAGGAAAGTCTTCAGATTTTTTTTTTTTTTTAGATTGTGCTAGAGGAAAGATGAGAAATGTGAGATAAAGATATAATCAAAAAGACATCTTTTATGACACTGTGAAACCACCAGCTAAAAAAAAGAGCTGCAGCAAGAGAAAAAACGGAAACTTCTACAATAGCTGCTGATAGGACCAGTTTAAAAGCAGCAAATTCAAGTCTCTTGCATGATTAGGATTATAATCACATCTGTTTTTGCACAGGCTCAGTTAACTCTCTTTCCTCTGATAGGTACTTTGAAGAGACGACGAGCACAACAGCACGCTAGCTCCCAGGTGCAGCACCAGTCCCAGCACCCACACTCCCACCAGCACGGCCACGGCGGACATGGTGGACATGGCGGGCACGGTGGCCAGCGGCAGGCACAGAGGCAGCCTCAGCGGCAGGCGCAGCCCCAGAGGCATCACCGTCAGCCCAGAGAGAACTATCAGATGGGCCAGATGAGACGCTGAGACCCTGCACCCAGCACCCTGCCCCCCAATGCCTTGGCTCCTCCTTGTGCCTACAGAGGGAAACAAAAGCGTCACTCCATCCAAAGAAACGCCTGACATGGTTGTTAGTCATCATCATATCCTCCAACTACAGACAAAACAAGACGTGAAAAAGAGAAAACACTATTCAGCAACTTGATTGGCTCTTTGTGGAGTGGACTCGACCATCAGCCATTTCCATTGCAGTGCATCTTTTTCCATCTTTTTTTTTTTCTTTTTTAAGGAGTGCCAAGGAGTTAAGGAATCATTCGTAGCTTTAGTACATTCTGTGATGTGTGTTATTTTTTTGGGTTTTTTTGGTTCTATTGCAGCGTCTTCTTGAGTGACTAGCCCGTGGCTGCTGGTGAATTGTTCTGTGCTTTTTTTTTTTTTTTCTTTTCGCCATTCTAGCCAGGAATGAGAGACGCTCAGTGGGGATTTGCGGCACTTTTGTGATTTACACATGTCAAACGGCAAAAGACACAGGCTCCGGTCTCTCGTGCAGACAGTCTTCTGCATGTGATTGTAAATATTTAGTGTATCATAAGTGAAAACAAACTATTTCTTCTACTGTAAATGTGTAATTCTTCACTTTTTTCTTTAATTTTTTGGTTAGTGCTCTCAGGATTCTTAACACATAAATGAAGGAATGATGGTTGTGATGAGTTCCTTGGACATTGCCGTTGAGGATTTGATGCCATCGAGTTCTCTTCGCAGTCCAGTCAGGTGGATCTCTCTCACTTTCATTAGCTCGCTAGGTTTTGTTTTTTGAACAACAAGGTCATCATATCCCACGTTTTAGGCCTTCTCTGTTCAAGGTCCCTTTCTTTCATCTTTTTTTTTTTTTAAATTGTCTTGCTAACACCATGTTTGGCCCATGTTATATGAAGAACTAGACGAGGTCAAGAACAGAAGGAAAGATCGCCTAGTTTGGTTCAACTGTTTACTGTCTTTACAGATTTTTGTCGTTGATAATGAAGAATGAGTAACCACTAACTAAAGCTGATGTTGATCCTACCTGTTCAGATATGAAGACAAGGGAAAGTGAAGGCTGCTGTGACTTAGAGTAGAAGTGGGAGTGTATCATGTTACAGAGTTAGTTTACATGAGTGTGGAAATAAATTTTAAAAATGATTAAAAAAAGTATAAATCATTCTATTATACTTCAGATAGCAATTCTAAGAACTTTTCAGTGTGGGCATGCAGACACATTTATTAAATGTGACTATTAATTGACCAAGGTCTGTAATGTTTGTATGTCACTCATCACTATTTACTTTAACATCTTTTTCTTTAAACAGCTGGAATGAGCAGTATAACGCAGGCAGTGTTGTCCCATTATTCACTAACACATTCCTCAGTGTGGTCACTACTTCGACAGGAGAAAAGCTTCCGTTCACCAAGGACCGAATCCCCTTAAGAGCTCATGAGTGCAGGCCTCAGTCTGCGTTTACATGAGCGTGCCATAAAACTTTACAGAGCTGTTCATTGTGCACACATTTTATGAAATCCAGGAAGCACCTGCAAGTTTCCACTTTAAATGAATGAAAGGAAGGTGGTGTGTTTAGGGTTTTTTGTGTGGGACTGTTTGACCTCAGGTGTTTTCTTCCTCCCTTCACTGCAAAGGGGCATCTTGGAAAATCATACACTAACTGGGAGGGTTTGGTAATGCAATCATGACATATTGTGTACCTGAAGGAATACTTCTGCACGAGGGCTGAAATCACAAACAGCACATTGCAGATTTTATGTTACATGTTGTGGAAGGACATTCTTTCTGTGCTCTGACATCATTTTATTCTGGCATTATAATTATTATCCTTTAAATGCATGCAGTACTAATCACAACTAATATCTTGCAACACTATCCTGATGGTCGTTATAGTCGCACATGTGCTCTGGAGGGGTCATGACAAAATAACATCTCACAGTTGCGTTCACATGGCAGATGAATTAAGCAGGTCGTCAGTTGGGTCTGTACAAAATGGAGCTCTTTTTAAATTTAATCTCCGGGGGCCACGTCACACCTGTCAGGCCCGGAGAATTTACCTGTAAACTTGTACAGTACTTCGAAAAATTTACATTTCATTTGAAAATGAAAATTACATTTTGATACATCAGTTTAATTTTTTTGTATTCTAATAAGATGTTCATATGTGACAAACTTTCCTCTCTTCTAAGTTATTTATGTTCTTATATGTGCTAGTTGACCTGGAGTTTGCTTATGATACTTTTCTCCACCATCATCAATGGTAAAAACAGTTCAGTGTGATGGAGTTAATGTTACATTCTCATTTTTGTCTTTGTTATCCTGTGGCATGGTTTGGGTAGAAGAGCAGAAGAATAATGCCTGTAAATTTACTTTCTTTTTAATTTCGTAGTCTTGGTAAAGTTTTTAGATAAACGTGCACTGAAAATGTCCAAATTGAGTTGAAATGTTGTAGGTGATGTAGGCCGAAAGAACACAAGATTAAAAAGTAATACTACTGTCTGATTTTAATGTTCACTGTGTTTTATACAGTATCGGAAATTTTTGTTCACTTTGAACATTTTTACTAAAAAAAAAATTTCAAATTGTATTGTGCAAAGAGATGTAATTTTTGGAGTACTTGAAATGCATTAATTAAAAGACTCAAAATAAAATAGACCCCTGTTTACTGTCTGTAATGTGTGCGCTCTGGCTTTTTCTCCCCATGTGAGGCAGTTTGTACTGAGGTCTGTGCAGCCAGATGTTTAAAGGGCCACTCCCCTGGTTTATCACATGAACGTCATTTACATTGGGCTTGAGAGTTGAAATAAACAGAAAGCTTGCATTACAATCTGGTGTTGTGGTTGTTTAAAAGATGTTGGTGTTATGCATGCAGGGCGGGTTTTGGAAAAGATGCGTTTAAATTGCTTCTTGGGAAGTGTCAAATCAGTGTAAGGCTATATTTCAGTTTCCAATATTAGCTCTGATTTTTTAATAGAAGCTTGCTGGACATTCTTCAGCTGAGGAAAATAACATCCTAATTTGTGTAACTGATTGAAAAGCCCCTTAAGCATCAACATTGTCATTAAGATTACAAGAAATACTTTATATACTTTTTATCCCAGATTTGGGACATTCTGATGTTACAGCAGTTAAAAAAATAAGTTAAAAATGGCAAAAATAACAGATTAAATAAGCAGAATGGTTTATAGCTAAATAAAACAAAATACAGTTTGACAAAACATTTGTTAAAAACGCAGTTAAAATCAAAATAAATAAGTAGAATAAATATAAACTGTCCCTAAAGCCAGTTTAAGCAGTCAGGGCCTGGATCTGCGAGGCCTTCACGAAGTGCTCGACCCCTGTCAACCCCAGTCGGGTGAAAGGTTCAGAGGAGGATACACTCATGTTGTCTGTTCAGGCTGAGCCTGGCTGTGTCCCACGGGTTAAGGCCTGGCCAACAGCCATTCTTAAATGAGCCCCTTTTCCAGGCCTAGGTCTACATGTCTCTATTTAAACTGCTTCCCCTTTGAACGGGATCAGTTCAGTGTCGGAAACTGATGGATGGATAAGTATATATAACATAACGTAAAATATTTCAAAAACAGAATTTAAAATGGCTATTAAATATAATAACAAAAATAGCATAGCAAATACCAGCAGACATCAAAGTGTCTCGGTATAGCAGTGTGAAGTGTCTGCAACAGTGCAGTGCAACAAAGGGTCTTACTGTGTGTTAAGAGTTGTGAGAGTGCAGGGTTGAAATAAAATGCTAAAAGATAATTCTCTGCTAGACAGATGTGTTGTGCTGTAAAGAGTTATTGAATGTAGTATGAAAGATTTCCTGTATCTGTCCAGTAAGTGGTGCGGAGGGCAGTCAGGATTATCCATGACAGATAACAGTTTGCTCAGTGACCTCATCTAAATACTGTCCAGTTGATGCTTCAAGGTCATTAGTTATTAAAAACTAACTTGAGTCATAATAATCTTTTGCTCTGTTTGGGGTATTTGGTGTCCTTTTTTCTGGTACGTGTTTGCAATTTAAGCGTAAACTCAAGTTTCCCTAAAGTGTGTTTTCAAACGTGGAGTATTCCTCTTAAAAGATTAACACTGAACCTGACAACTTGCTTGGACATGAAGCTCTGTGTATACTCAGAGCAGATTCATAGCATCCTAATGTTTCATTTAAACTTTCTTTCAGCCTTTCCATTAAGCACTCTAAAGACATTTGTATTATCACCATTGTGTAGTGATTTACACGTTTGCCTTACAAGCGAAAGGTCCCTGGTTTGATTGGGTTGCATCAGGAAGGGCATCCGATGTAAAACCTCTGCCATATTACCAATGCGGATTAATCTGCTGTGGCGAACCCTTGGGGAGAATACAAGGGAGCGGCGGAAGGTACATTTTTACTCTAAAGGAGTTTATAAAAGGGATCTTAGGGTGTAGTGACACTGCATTTTTTAATGATCTGATAAAGAAGGATGCCAGAATTAGAAAAACATATGTGTGATTTGCACACTGCACTGCTGTTAGGGTGAACCTTGTTTACTTTGCTGAATGCAGTAGAGGCACTTTCACAGCAGAGGGAGCAGCTGCTTCAGATAATATGCTGGTGCTTCAAATGATAAAGCAGCCTGTGAGTCACCAACATCAGCACCACAGAGATACAGACAGAATCTCATATGTTTTGTTTTTTAGAAGTGGACACACTCCATCAGTCTTTGGCACCTTAAACCTGATGTTTTCTGGTCTCAGATATATTCATATTTATTTGAATAAAGTTGTTGTAATGTAAGGCAGCTGTTCAAAAGATTTTTTTTTCTCATGTCCTCCACATGTGTGCTACACACTATATTATTCATTACCTATACTTGTTGATGACTTTCCCCAATGAGTGTATTTAGTGATGTAACAACCACAGGAAATTGTAAGTCAAATCCTGGAAGCATGCATTTGCACATGCAGTGGAATGTGGCCTGCTATTGATTTTCAATGCGAATCCTCAGCAGTACAGTTCCTGGTTGTGAACGAGTTTTTAAAAGTCCATGATCAAGCAGAGTCACCCATAACAAGAGATGAGGTTCATTATTTTCTGGAAAAATCAGGAAATGAGTTATATTCCAGTACGTTTACGCTGGTGATTGATTTTAAAATGATTTTATTGTTCAATCTCGCACAGTTTCCCCCACATTTACTGTAAGTCTCGCTGTAACTGAAATAATGTCCTAACGCAGAGGGTCTTAACACAGAGGATATTATCAACATTCTGTATTTTCAGTTCCAGCTTTCTGCAAGGAGCCGATGTCACAGACAATCAACAAGCTGTACTTTTTGTTTCTCCTTTGCTGTGACAAAGCATGATTGTGAAAGTGGCACCAGTCTGCTGAGTGCCACTCACACCGGACTGAGTGGCAGCACAGACAAAGGACATGCACTGAAAACATAGACTCACTTCACTGTCTAGTGGGCAGAGGAGTTTCAGTGCTCCTTCATTCAGTTAGTCTGAGGAGTTTAATAAGAGAAAGAAGAAGGGATTCCTGTTTATGCTTCTATTCTGAGAAAAAAATCATTTTTGCAAACAAAGAAAATTAACCCAGATCTTAAAAGTACAACCTTAGTTTAGAGTTCCCTCTATATATGTGAGAGGGAAAAGAAATTCCCAGTTCTGGGAGTCTGGCTTCAGCTTTTTCTTGCTGAATCAGCACAGCAACATTATCCTATATCATTCAAAGCCCTAAAAAGGTGAAGGACGAGAAATAAGAATCACAAATGCAGTGTCCCCTCTGTTATTTTATGTTATTGGTTGCTAGCCTATAAGATAAACTTGTCTGGCACCTTCCTTCTTTAATCATTATATATCCCTACATTGAAAGTAATTGTCCCTGGATTGTTGCTGCCTCTGCTCCATTTTTTGATTCTTATGATTCTTGCTGTTTTATAAATGCATCATAGATTCTTTTTTAAGGACAAGGTGCTTGATGAGATAAATACATTCATTCATTTATACTATAAACTTGAGAGGATGTGATTTTTGTAATTTGTAAACCACTAACTGAACTGTTTTATTGAGTGTGTGTGTCTTGTAATTTTGCACTGTTGTATTGTTGTGTTTATGCAAAGGGTGAAAATCCACTGGAAAAAGCAGCAAGGATTGCAAGATTCATTTTACTTATCATTTCATCATCTCTAACCACTTTCATTTATACATCTTCAATTCTCCAGCCATGGAGTTACCACCTGAGGTTCTTGCTGAAAGTAAAATCAGACATCCCACTGAGCCTCTGTTCCTTGATCTGCTCGAGGACATTAAGAAGAGTGATGCACTCATTCAGGAAATATTTTACAGAAT
Source organism: Etroplus canarensis (assembly GCA_015106775.1). Classification (NCBI taxonomy): domain Eukaryota; kingdom Metazoa; phylum Chordata; class Actinopteri; order Cichliformes; family Cichlidae; genus Etroplus; species Etroplus canarensis. The sequence continues at coordinate 39,537 of VUQH01019377.1, read as the reverse complement.
AATGCTCCATGCTGACGCCATGAGATTTCTTCAGTCTCTGCACTCCTAAAAACTAAACACAAATGTGCCATCTCCAACAGCAAGTGTCTCCTTTTACTGGCTTTTACTGCATTGCTCATGCCTATGCACCAATTTACAGAATACATGTGCACGTATGAGAAAATTCACAGCAACAAACTTTTAAAATTGCATTTTAGGTGGTGTAAATACAATCTCAATACAAGCTGAAACATGTAGAAACTTTAATTTAAATAAACAAAATTGAGTAAAAGACCTTTGCAGAAAGTCAAAACATAACAAGAACAACATGTTTAAAGTTAATACACATATATCATGACAACCACTGAGGAAAACACTAACAAATCTTAAAGGAGACTGGCATGCATGCAGAATTATTTCTCCATTAACAGTATATGCAAAAAAGGAGAAATTTCCTTTATATACAAAACAGTATTTACAGTGGCTATATGCCATTAATGTTTACATAATAGACTGAAACACACAAGTTTATTAAACATTTAAAAAAGTTGGATTGCAGAGAAGACAGCCCAGTATTGGTTATTCTGTATGTCTACTCACAATAAAGACCAAACCAATATCTGTGGTGAAGCTGCATTTTTTTTTGTTTAAAACATACATTTCCTATTTTTATTGTATTTTATTTATAACTATGGAGGTCTTGATACTGGGTGTACTGGGCTGAAACGCTTGTCTCTGCAAAGCACAAAGTCAATCAGAAGTATAACTACAGCCTATCCTGCTATCAACGAGCACACACTGACACATACAGCCTGTCTTTACAGATGGAAGCTGTGCTGGGTGTTCTTCATCTGACTGACAGTAAAACCCCTCAGTCCTGAAGGTTAATGTCTTTTTAACTCATTGTGATCATCTCATATTTGTCCTTCAGACTGCTGTCCTCGTCATCCTCGTCTTCCTCGTCCTCCTCTTCTTCCTCGTGGGGCTTCTCATGCTCAATGTGGGGGTGGTGCAGCTCAATGAGCAGGTAGTAGATGACAGCTGCTATCACTCCCCCCACCATGGGTCCTGCCACTGGGATCCACCACCAGTTGTCTGCGGTGCTGTGAACACAAACAGAGAAAAGGAAACAGGAAAAAAATGTCAAAAACATTACTGGAAGTCACTCAAGCAGCTGGCAAAGAGGCAACTGTAGATCGCTGGTGTCTTCACTGGATCATTCACAAGCATCGACTGCATCTGTGAAGTGCACGTGACATTATGTAACACATGTCTCTAGCACGAGTTTACTTCAATAAAAACCTCAACAGTGGATTTCAAAACTGGTAATCAGATATAGCTTAAATATATTTTCAGATTGTAAACAGATGTCTATAAACTACCAAATTATTTTGCTGGCAAAAGATCATCACATAAAATTACACTGCATAAAATCAGACAAACAGACTAATAGTACACACAAGTAAACACCTTATTACTGACAGTTTGGTCCATATCTAGACAACATTATGCACACAATCCAAAGTCAAACACAAAGATACTTGAGTTAACAGTATATTCTTGGTAATTAAATTTCCTTTAGATTGTATGTACTGTTACTTTTGTAATATTATTTCATATAATGTTGTTCTAACTAAGACACATCATCATATAATCGTCAATATGTGATTCAACTCTAGTGAATAAGAGAAATCACATAATAAACTTAACAGAAGGTATCAGGCAAAAAAATCTTTTAAAAATAGACCCCAAATCTCCATTTACCTGAAGACCTCCATCCCCCATCCTGCCATAGCTGTAAACAGTCTGGGTCCCAGGTCTCTGGCAGGGTTCAGGGGGTAGCCACAGTTCAGTCCCATGGACACACCGATAGCCATAATGATCAGGCCAATGGCCAGCGGCTCAACACCTTTAGGGGCTCCAATATTTCCACCATCAATGATGGCGAGAATACACAAAACCAGCATACCCGTCCCCACCACCTACAAGACAGGAACAGTGAGTCTTTGATTAATGCAGGAGCTTAGATGTCTAAATGACCAACAAAGTACTTTTAACAAATAATTTTGACAAACACTGATACTTTCTGTGCAATTATTATTTTTATTTTAGGTAATCTCATTTTTTGAGAGATCTTTGTATGCACTTTGAGCTTCTGTCACACCTTCCCTCTGCCATTTTCTTACTTCACATTTTTGTAATATGCCACTGTGTGAATGTGTTTATACATATAACTTTTAAAATAAGTGTAATTTTCCAACTGTAAACATCTGACTGCAAATAAAAAAATGTAGATTTAATGTGTACCTCTCTCTCATGTATTGGGTACTTTTAAATCACATTCATAATATTTTAACTGTAATCACTGAGCATGTGATTCCATATGACTGGATCATGAGAACAAATAGCCTGAACTTAATCGTTCAAATCTATCATTATTAATTATTTAAACAGGGACTGCAAATTGTAGCTGAGCTCTAAATACAATTATTGCACAAAGGATGCCAAAACAAGCATTTGCATAAACATATACCCACCAATTAGACTTATCTCAGCACTTCACCTGGCGTAGTTTCCAGCACTTTTATACTTGTGCATGTGTTACTTTGGATTGCTAGACCGACTAAACAGTTTGAATTTGGTGTTCTAGCGAGTTCCAGAAAATGGGTCATTAGAGCCAAAACTAAGCTGAAAAGGGGGTGTTCTCAGACCAAATGGGGCAATCAATTCTGCATTAGCCACATTTGCCAGACTTTACAGTATTTAAAGCCTGACAGGGAGTGGAGGTCAATAGGTCACTGCGACAAGAGCTCGCCTGATCAATGAAGCCGCCAAGGACTGACAGGTGTCTCGCAGGGTATGAAGCAAAAATGTGCCCTGTTGCATTGATTCCAGTCACTGACAGTATCCCACTGGTGAAGTCCATAAAGGCATCTGTGAGGAGCACAAAGAGACATCTGATATAACTTTAACTGTTCACAGGGAGCCACGTCTGTCTTGAACAGACGAACATGAAACCAAATTATTTTCACTGTGACAGCTATTATAGCGAATGTAAGATAAGCTTCACCATAGTATAATCCAAAGACTGCAGCAGCTCCTGCAAAAGCACCGAGAAACTGTGCCATGACATAGAAAGGAAACTTCCAGATCTTCAGTTTGCCCAAAATTACCATGGCCAGAGACACAGCAGGGTTTACATGGCCCCCTGGAAGGCAGGACAAAGGATAGATTAAAAGAGGGATGCAGTGAATTGGGGGTGGCTGGCATAATATCCTCTCCATCATTAGTGTGACTGTCACATTTACGAGGGGAAACAGAAGGGGAGCAGTCCCCCAGGCGGTTCAGGGTTTTATTAGAGGCAGAATAAAGGTCACTTCCTCAAAAAAACAAGAACTGTTATTTTTAATTAAGCTGTATAGTTTAAAATATATATAGCAGAAATCTGCCTGATATCTCTCTTTGCAAAACAAAACACTATGAGTGATTTGATTTCACAAAACCTCTGGTCAGATGAAGTAGGCATTCTCAGTGGGACTGAGTCTGGTCTCTGCGATAGACAGATGAACGTAGTCTCTAATCAATGGAGTTTGCAGGACATTTAGTGCCTGGGGTTATGTACGACCCCAGAGAGGCTGTGTTAATAAATCAATGGTCAGTACACATTCAGGGGATCTGGACAGAGCACTGGCACGTTCCTGATGACACTGGAGCTGGAGAGGTGGCACATGGCTTGACAGGAAGCCATAAAGGTTTTATACTATAAGCCGCAAGTCTCATGAGTGGCAATGTTTTTATTACAACACATACAAGAGAGCTGTTTCAGATTGTTTTATATGTTCTGGCAGAGGTAGTTTGTAATAACAAAAAAGTAACAGGTTAAACACACCGAGTCTGTAGTGCTAAGCAGTAGATTATATGACAGCAAAGTTGCCACAAACATAAGCAACAACCCATTAACAAATACATTATTAAAACTTTTTTAGCTGATTTATTCACTAGAATGTGGGAACTAATCAACTGTACTGCACATGGATTCAATTTAAAGTACCACAATGAAACAGAGCTAATGGGGTTTTGCAGTCCATGTGAGTTCAATTTTGCTTCAGGGGAAATAATCCATTAATTTTATAAGAGCAGCATTAAAAATCATATTTACCTGACACTCCACCAGCCACATATGCTGCCATCATCAGGCCTACAGAGAAGCCGATATGGACGGTGAGGGGCTCACCCAGAGTGTTTCGACTGAGGACGGTCTGAGCAACAGAGCCACAGCCAAACAACTGACAAACAGAAAGGAAGATATATTTAAGAAAACTTTTAAATTACTCTGTAAAGGATAATACAGAACATCTCTGATCATCAACAGAATGCAGTGAATATCTGCAACTTTAAACAGCTTCTATAGCAAACAGATTGTGTAATGTGCACTAGAGAAACAATCTTGATTTCCGATTAAAAAAATAATAATTTCACCACACAAAAAATTACTTACGACCAGGACAAATGTTCCCAGGAATTCTGCCAGGAACTCCTTGAATATTCCATGTTTTAGAGCACAATGTTGCCTCATGCTTCTCTTGTGTTGTACTTCCATGTATCACTGTGCCAACAGATGTTAAATCTGCTAGATGTCCAGCAGTTTGAACCTCTGTAGCTCATCAGAATCAAATCTCCACCTCTGCATGGCTGCAGCCATTCAGGAGAAACCATTGATTCATTTGTACAACTATCACTCTCTTCCTCAGCTTTATCATCAAAGTGTTTCATAGTTGAGGCCAAACAGTGGTCTTGACAGATGTGTTTTGTGTTGTTTTTAAATTTAAGCTACATTTTCTATATTTGTATGATGAAAGTAAAACTCTACAGCTGGCAGAAAAGTCACACTATATATATTTATTTTAGTGTCTGGAGATGTATATACACTGGTGAATGTTGAAAAATCATTTTAATACATTAACTCATTAGTTTAAAAATATGCAGTTCACGTTATTTGAATTCATAAAGAAACAGAATAACTTAGAAAACATGAACAAAATCAATGGTTGGTCTGATGCATTGACAGATAATGTAGTTGTAAATATTGCCACAAGAGGTCAGCCTTGGCAAGGTGCCATACATTTCAAAGTGGAAACATGAATTCACACCTGAGATGTTAATAAAATTATATTCAGTTATATTATGTTCACAGTAACATTAAAGTCCAGTTTTAATTCATTTTAGTCACAGGTCAGTCAGATCCAAAGTCATCTGTGTTCACATCATCCTCTATGACTTTAAGGAGGGGAGGGGATTTCTTCTTACGCCTATTAAAGCAAAAACATAACATTACTGGAGTTACACAACAACAATTTTAGTGTAGCAGTGGATTTAAGACGAAAAGTGAGTGATCACCTCATCTCATTCCGCATTGCACTCAGTTGGCCATGAAGCTGCTCGTTGGCCTCCATCTGCTCATCCACTTCTCTCTGCAACTTCTTTTTAGCATGTTCCAGACGCTCAATCTCCTCCTCCGCCTCGTCCATCTGCCTCTTCGCCGTCTTCAGCCTCTGAGTCAGCTGCACAGTTCACAAAAATCAGATAAAGAATCATGAGTCAAGTCTGCTGCTGCTGAGTACTTTGTAATAAGGTTTTATTCATGTTTTAGATGCATCAACCTGGTCTGTTTGGCTCAGAAGGTTAAGGCGCTCCTCATCTGCCTGCATCTTCATCTCTTTCATCTTACGCTCCAACTTGCGGTTCACTTGTTGCAGGTTGTTGTTGTCCCTGCAAAAGCAGCAAGAGATTGCAAGTTTTTACAACTTCCTGTAACTTAACAAAGTCCTAGCTGATCTTTCTTGCAACTGAGCAATGAGTGGGTTCAACATTCCACCACTATCACAAGGGCCGGGTCTAGCCTGCTATGTTTGGGTGGGCAGCTAAAGATTGTGGGTGGGCAGATTAACAACTTGACTAAAGTTATATCAAAAACACTGTTCCAGTCCATATGTAGCAGCTATAAGAATTACAGTGTTCACTGGAGGAATCCGCATCTGCTTTTACTCTCTATAAGAGTAACGGAGGCAGACTCTCTTCAAAACCTCAGAACAAAAGCTGTCTACCTTTTTTGCAGCATGTAGATTGCAAATAAATGTATAATTAATGTTGTTACTGTTGCAGTTAAACTAGCTGATAAAAAAATAACAGTAAAATGTAATATCTTAATATCTCTGCGCACCTAGATGTTAGAAATGCTACTTGTGTTTTCTGTACTGCTTTTTATAACAAAGATTAAAATTATTTTCCTTTACTTTTTTTGGTTTGGGTGGGCAAGGTGACTGATTTTCCCATAGCTAAAGCTGGCTTGAGCAACTACCTAGTACCTGATGGTGCCATCATCCAGAGTGTTTGCTTATCTTGCACTGATCCTTACAGACTCAGAGCATAGTTTTATCTATAAACATTCTGATGAGAAAATGTTAATGTGTTACTGTGCGTATACTCACTTCTCTTCTTCTTGCAATTTCTCCTCCAGTTCCTGAATGCGGCTGTTAAGTTTGGAGATAAGTGAGTCCTGGTTGCTCCTCTGTGATCCTTCCAGATGAGTCACTCTGCTCTTAAGGTCTTTATTCTAACAGAGGAAATATAATAAAGAATTTGATTTTCTAAATCTGAAAAATTAAAACAAGAAATTATTTTTATATGTTGGTCCCAGTTTAGTTTTTGTTGTGCAAGAACACAAGACGTAATGGCCTATTAAACAATGTAGGTTTTGAAGGAAGGAAATGCACTCATCACAGCTGTTATCCCAGAGGATATACACAACACATTTTGGTGAGCAATACTAACAGCAAACCAAAACTTTTTGTTTCTTTACCAGAAAACTCTGTAGGGCACCTCTGAACATGTTTGTGTCAGTGGAAATATGTTCAAAGGTGCCCTACAGAGGCTTGGAATCTTTGAGGATTTGAATGTCCTGCAGATTTTATTTATTCTCTGTGCTGGTCCCAAGCTTGGATAAATGAAAAGGTTCACATTAGGAAGGCATAAAATCTTTGCCAAATCAGATATGATTAACTTCGGGTTAAAATTTTAGAGAGCTTTAAAACATCTAAGCGTGAAATATTGTTTGCAATCTAACATGTGCTCGTTAAAGATAATGAAGCTCATTTGTGTTCAACAATGGTCTCTTGCATAAAGTCCACCTAAAGATTTTCTTGTCTAGAAATGGTTTAACTCTGTTTTACTGTTTGGTATTGCCATGCAAGAAGTTAAGGATCATTACCTGCCTCTCCAGGCTTATCTTGTCGCACTCTAGGTTCTGTCTGACTGATCGCTCCTGCATGAGCTCATTCCTCATCTGATCCAGCTGTAAAAACAGAGAGAAACATGACTTTCAGCATTCATAAAAAAAAAAAGGTATAGCATAACAATTTAGCAAGCTAATAAGGCTAGGACATGTGGACATTGAACTTGTAACTTATTTGTTGAGCATGTACTTCATATGTATTCCCTTTAGTGAATCTATTGTCCTTATGTTCTATCTTATATATATAGTGTTATAATGGTGGATGCTCACATTAAACAAGGCCAAAGTTTCAAAGATTAACTAATCTGCAAGTAACCCTTGTGAGTCAAAAATTCAGGCTTCACACTGCTCATTTTCAGATAGTTTTTACATTCTTGGCTCAGTATAATGTCAAAGAGATGGGATAACACAGCCACAGAGCTGACAATGAGCACAGAAACCACTCCCTCCTATTCTCAAAACCTTTGTGAGGGGCAGCCAATCAGAAGAATGCTGGCCTTAAGAGAGTGACACCAAGATCCAGTATGAGATAAAGATAATTTTTAACTGTGACTAATGCACAAATAGATATAATGTAAATCAGTGATGCTAGAAAAGAGCACAAGAGGTCTAAATCTAAATCTAACAGCTCACCTGGAGCCTAAAGACTGAGCAACTAATTATTTGCGCTAATCAAATATGAGCTTTCAGTTACTATGTATTTCCTTGAGTATTACTGAAAAAAATCATTAAAAAAGAGTAAATTCTGTCTGGTCTGAGAGGACACATCAGATCTAAAAGCTCTCCTCACTCATAACATTCAGAGGCCCAGTGAAGGGAGTGTGAATAGCCCCTCGCAATTGTTAACAGTTTTTTGTTTTTTGCACTGCACCCGAAACAGTTTTTGTGTCAATTAAACTGTACCAGTTTGCTCCTATGAATGTAGCCCTGCTTTAAAAGGAACACTGAAGACAAGTAAGTAATGAAAAACCTACATAATGAGTGCCAACTGAACTTTAAGAAACAAAAACAAGCAAAGTTGTTTCGAGCACAAGTTGAAAACACCAATCAGCAGCTTTGGGTGTTTGCAGGGAAATCTGAGCACTCAGCTCAACATCTGTTTATAATAAAAACAGAGCGAGCTGAGCGTCAAAATCTTAGAGAGGCAATCAATCTATCACTGGCAGGCTGATTTTGGGACAATTATGAATGTTAGAAAATGCAAAACAAGAGCTTCATCTAAAAAAAAGAAAGACAACAATCAAGTAAACCTGCCTGCTCTTTGGTTTTGTCTAATCGATCCATGAGGCGGTCTGCACTGCTGCGCTCATCATGAAGATCTTCTTCTAAGTGACTGATACGGTCCTGAGAAGAGAGGAATTAATAAAGAATGCTTCAAACCATCATCAACTTAATTTAAATTGCATTACACTGTAGTGTTTCCCAGCAAAGAAGACATGAGATATTTATCCCTTAAAAATGTGGTTGGAAAGCTGACTCAGATTAGAGGAGGGTATTGAGTAATAATATATGAGAAGGCCTTTGGGAAAAATGCAGAAAATGCTTGGTCATTATGGTAAACTCAGCTTGTGGTAGCAGTAGTTGTGGGGGTGGGTGTGTGGAAGTAAATTTCTGAGAACACCCAGACAGGTCTGATAACTTTTAACAGTAAACATGTGCTTCCTTGGTTGATACAAAGTGTAAACAGTGCACACAGTGGTGTCAGTGTGTAATGTTTTTGCATCAGCAAGACAAACAGGGCTGACTTGCGAGACTTTGTCTCCAGAGCTCTTTTCCTCACCCTTCATAGTTCACAGGAACAAGTGACAGTGCAAATACAGGTACTGGAACAGATAAATATTTAATGTCTATGATTGTGTGCTCTAACATGTGTTGTACTTGGGAACATGACTGTTGTCATCAAAAAGAACATATGGGGAGCTTTGAATCTTTTAAACTTCAACTTGAGGATCAGATCTACAATGAGCTCTGAAATATTTTCTATTATTTAGTCTCATTAATACACTATAAGGATGAAACTATTCGGTCCACCATCTTAATCACTGACTTCAGCTGTGTCATTCAGTCCCATTGCCAGAGCTGTAAAAAAAAGCACCTAGCCATGAAGAATGGGTAGTTCTGGAGAGCACAATGAATTTGAGCGTCGTTCTGTAAAAGGATGCCACCACTGCATCAAGTCAGTTGGTGAAATTTCTTCCCTCTTAGATAATCCTCGCTCAACTGTAGGTGCTATTATTCTGAAGTGTTTAAGACCTACAGCAATTCAGCCATGAAGTGGCAGACCATACAAATTTACAGAGTGGGTTTGCCAAGTGTTGAGGCTCATAGTGCATGAAAGTTGCCAACACTCTGCTGACACAGTAACTGCGGAATTCCAAACCTCCTCTGGCATTAACATTAGCAAATAAAAAAATGTGCATTAGAAGCTTCATGATGTGGGTTTCAAGCCTTACATCACTAAGCATAATGCCAGGCATTGGATGGAGTGGTGTAAAGTGTGTCACCACTGGACTCTAAACCAATGAAAATTTGTTCTGTAGAATAACGAGTCACACTTCTGCATTGGCAGTGACGGGCAAGTCCGGGTTTGGCAAATGCCAGGAGAATGTTACCTGCCGGACTGCTTTGTGCCAACTGTAAAGTTTGGTGGAGAAGAAATAATGCCATTGGATACTTTTCTGGTGTTGCCCGGGATCCCATAGTTCCAGTAAAGGAAAATCTTAATGCTTCAGCTTATCAAGACATTTTGGACAATTCAATGCTTCCAACTTTGTGTGAACAGTTTGGGGAAGACCCTTTTCTTTTTCAGCATGACTGTGCTACAGTGTACAAAGCAAGGTTCATAAAGGCATGGTAAGATGAGTTTAGTGTGGAAGAACTTAAATGGCCCACACAGAGCCCTGACTTCAACCCTATCCAACACCTTTGGGATAAACCAGAACAGAGATTGCAAGCTAGGCCCACTTGTCCAACATCAATGTCTGACCTCACCAATGCTCTTCTGGATGAATGGGCAAAAATTCTTACATACACACAAAATCTTGTTGAAACCCTTCCCAGAAGAGTGGAGTTATAACTACAAAGAAAGGATCAACTCTAAGCCCCTGTAGGTGTAATGTGTAGTTGGTCCAATACTTTTTTCCATATAGTGTATGCATCAAAACTAATTAATAGCTGTTAAATTTTAGAATTTTAGGAGTCTTATTCCTGTTTTCAAGTGATTAACACGTGTAACAGTGATCTGTACAAACAGAAAATCACACTTACAAAAGACAATTTAATAGCACTTCATGTTAAGTCTTCTATTTAACAACCACAAGGATATAGGTAAACAGGCTGATACTTTAAAACAACCACTTATGTGAAAACAGGATTATTTTTCTACTAGCAAACTTTTCTGCTTTTCTACAGTCAGTCAAATTTGACATCTGATTCTATTCTGGGACCTTCTCACCCTTCCCCTTGCATAACTGGAAAGCCTGATGTGGAAAGAGCAACAGGAAAAACAGTATAACAGAGAGCAGGCATAAATGCTCAGCAGCAGACAAGCCTTTGAATAAGTCAGAAACAGCAGGAAAAAGGAGGAGTTGGGTTGCAAAGTGGCTGGCATGGGCAGAATTAACTGTATGAAGGCAAAAGCAACTGAAATATTACAACCTATATGAAATATTATTTATATGTTTGACAACAGCTGATTTACCAGGACTGCACTTGTTGGCCTTCCTTGAACTAACAATAAGTTCAGTTTGTAATTTTGTTTTGTTACACAAAATATGTCTTAACTATAACAATAAAATGTATTACAGACAATTAAATATTTGTAAAATGTTTATAAATGTTAAAATAAAGTGCTACCAACAATATTGTGGTTATATGTTGAAGAAGAGAGAACATGAACTTTTGTTTCTGTTATCAAAGATAACAAATCAGGTAACATGTTCGTATTTATACTGCAAAAGTTATTTAAAACGATCATTTGTTGCACTTTCAACCTCACAAAGCTTCTTGAGTTTAGTGAGTAGATTGTTGAGAAACGTTGTACCTCCATGAGTTTGACCTGCCGCTCTCGCTCCTCCATCACAGCAGCATTCCTCTCCTCCAGCTCCTCCACCTTCTGCTCCAATTGCCGGCCTTTCAGCTGGGCCTCCTGCTGCTCCCTGCGACACCGTCGCAGATCCTCCTCCAGAGGAAGCAGCTGAACAACAAAACAGCTTAGAGATTAAAAACAAAGTAGCACAAAAAACTTGGATTTTCTCAGCACCTATTCATAAGAAAACTGAGTTGACTTGTTATTTTTCTGGAGATGTCTAAAATCTCACACTGATGAATCAGGGAGACAGTGAGTACCACACCTCTTCCTGTAGTTTTTTGGCTGCCTGTCTGGATTTCTCCAGCTCTGCTCCTTTTTCCTGCAGCTGTCTCCGCAGCTCAGCCAAGTCCCTCTGACTCTTCTCTTTGGCCTCATCGACCTGGTCCTGAAGTACATCTGTAGACGCCTCGCACTCCTCTATGATGCTATTCATCTGCCCAGGCAGATAAACAAAGAGCTCGGAAAAGTGAGACATAAGAGATGAAAGAAGCTATGCAAGACAAGACATAACAGCTGTTTTTGATGATCTCATGGCTTCAGGGTTAAAATAACAGACTTTCAGGCTTCATTTGGCTCCAAGAACATGTTGAGTTTCTTTAAAAGGCCTAAAAAAATAGTTTATGTCCACCTCTCACCTTCCTCTGCAGTTGCTCCATAGCTCTGTCCTGCAGCCTCCTCTCATCCTCTAATTCAGTTTTTGTCTTCCACAGCTCCTCCACTTGTTTCTTCTCCTCCCTGAGCTTCTCTTTCAGGTCTCTATGCTCATGGTTCAGTTTGGTTAGTTTACTCTGTCAGAAGAAAACACAAAGAAAATTGTTCACTTCCAAGCATCATTTCTAGATATTAGTCATACTTTGCATTTGACTTTTTTAAAGTTACCTGCACGTCCTCCAAACGAGTGAGCAGCGACTTGTTAGACTGACACATCTCCTCTTCATTCCTTCTCACATCATTCAGCATTTCCTCAACCTGCTGTTTTTCCCTCTGAGGCAGCAAGAAATTTAAAAAAAAAAACAGCTTATATGTGAAGACAAAGAAAAATAGTATAGATCTTGCTAGAAAAACCGAAAACTATATTTATCTCGCACTTGTATATTTACACATTCTCACCTCAAGCTGTTTTGTTCTCTGCTCCATCTGTCTCTCTGTGGTTTTATACTCTTGGATTGCCTGACTCAGTTGGTCCACCTTGTTGTTAAGCTCTTGTACCTTTCCTCTCAGCTGATCTCTCTCCTGGCTCAGCTCCTTCAGTTGCACTTTAACTGTAACTCTCTCTTCCTCTGCCTCAACCTTCTTCTGGCAGATCAGTGTATTGCTCTAAGAGGCAAGGTGAAAATGTACAAGATCAGTATATAAAAAACAAACATTACAGCTGTGTGAAATCAGACATGTTTCCTGTTACCTCTTTAACCAGCTCCAAGTCCCTGACTAGTTTCTCAAGCTCCTGTTCGTATTCATCCTTCAGAGCAGATGCATATTTATCATGAGTCTCCACCTCCTCCTTAAGTGCCCCCTTCAGGGCAGTGAGCTCCCTCTCTCTGTGATGCAGCACCTCCTCCTGCTCCTCCTTCACTTGTAACATCTCCTGAAAGTCTGCACGCAGTTGTGCTAAATTCTGACAAATTCATACCAAAGAAACAAAAAAAAAACTGCTTTACCGCTCCTGTTGATTTATTTGTTTGTTTGTGTGGTTTCACTTACCTGCAGAAGGAATTCCTTCTCTTCGTTTATCACCTCTGCCTTCTTGGCTCGGTCCAGCTCATCATGCATCTCAGAGAGTTGCTGCTGAAGGTCTTTCATCTCTGCTTTAGTTCTCTCTTTTTCTGCTTTCATTTGAGTAAGCCTGGCAACATTCAAGAAACAAGAACATGAAAGAATAGAACAATATTTTATATCAGTTAAATAATCCTGCTTGCTTTCCTTAAATGCTGTAGAAAGTTGCTCAATTGGACTGAACTGAAAAAAAGGATATCTTCACTCTTGAACCAAACCATCACTAAACCAAAGGGCAGTGTATTTCACTATGCTTTCAGTCAAATGACTTTCATCCAGTCATACATCACAGTTCACCTGAATGACAAAAGAGTATGAGCAGCGAGAATATAAAACATGGGATTTAGTTGAATTTAGTTTCACATTTCATGCTTCATTTGCTATTCTTGAAACTACTATCTAATTACAGGAACAGTTTTGAAATGGGGAACACACATTTGCCTTTGCTTAGAGTTAAGAAGATTGATACTACTTTCTAGTCTTCACTTTACAAATACAGGTACTATGAGCAAGCCTGATATAATTCAGCAGTAACATTAGTAGCTCTGTCCAAAGGTTATGAAAAATCTACATATCAGCACCACAATAGATCATAAATTACCACGCTGCATCTTTTTAATTTAATCCATACACACATAAGTAGGCATGTGCTAACCCAATCATGCTGAGGCCATGAGCCAGGGTACTCTTAGTGCCAGTCCCAAGCCCAGATAAATGGGGAGGGTTGCATTAGGGAGGGCATCTTGCATAAAATCTTTGCCAAATCAAAACTAAGGTTTCTATACAGATCTAGGTTAATGGCAGATGCCACTGGTGCTGTTGACCAGCAGGGAGCTGGTGGAAAATATGATACTGTTGGGTGTAGACAAAGGAAAAAGAAAGAGAGAGGGTGTGTTAGGAGGATGGACAGTTTGACAGATGAGGTCAGGCAGGAGTATCCATGGGCTACGATGTTCGCAGACAACACTGAGATATGTAGTGAGAGTAGGGAGCAGGTGGAAGAGAGACTGGTGAGCTGGAGGAATGTATTCAAGAGAAGAGGGATTAAAGTCAGTAGAAGCAAGACAGAATACATGTGTGTGAAAGAGAGGGAGGCAGGCGGAATAATGAAGCTGAAAGTAAAGGTGGTGAAGGCGGATGAGTTTAAATACCAAGGGTCAAACATTCAAAGCAACAGACAGTACACAAGAGAGGTGAAGAAGCAAGTGCAGGCAGATGACTGTCAGGGGTTCTTTGTTACAGAAAGATAGCAGCAAGAGTGGAAGGGAAGATTTACAAGACTGTAGTGAGAGCTGATATGATGTATGGTTCGGAGCTGGTGGCACTGACAAAAAGACAGGAGGCAGAGCTGGAGGTGGTAGAGTTGAAGATGCTGAGATTTTACATGGGAGTGATCAGGATAGACAGGATTAGAATTGAATACATTACTGGGACAGCTGAAGCTACATGGTTTAGAGATAAAGTAAGAGGCAAGTCTGAGATGATTTAGAAGATAGAGCATCCTGGCTTGAATAAAAAAGGTAGATCACAAGAAGGTTTGTGGGTGTAGTGAAGGAGGACATGAAGATCGTTGGTGTAACAGAAAAGGATGTAAAGGACAGAGAGAGGTGGAGGAAGATGATCCACTGTGGTGGCCCCTTAAGGGAGCAGCCAAAAGAAGAAGAAGCACAGAGCTAGATATTGTTTTTGGACAGGAGCAGTAATTTCTCTTCCTTGGAGAGCAAAGAAAACAGTGAACCCCATGCATCTAAATCAGAACTACATAAGATTTGAACAAACTTTAAATTGCCTCAGAGATTCACTGATTTCTAACATTTGTGACCATTTAAATCAAATCAGTCAGTCTGTGAAGCACTTCAGCTAAACAGAAAAACTACATGTTCAGTCCCAGTAGGTAGTATTTCAGCTCACATTTGCTTTCTTTCTTTATTTGCTTTCAAGTCTCACTTGAGACTTTAGTATCTTCACTAGGCAGAGCTTTACTTTTAAGCTTTGCTGAATGGCTTGAAGGTTACTTTCTTACTCCTGTTTGGTAGACTGAAGCTCTGCCTCGACTTCAGTGAGCTCGTCCTTGAGTTTGCAGAGTTCTGCTTGGCTATTTGTCAACTCCTCCTGAAGTTTCTTCTTCTCTGTCCTTGCCTTCTCACAGGCCTTGGCTAAAGTCATTTCATTCTGCACAACACAACACAACAGAAAGGAACATCATCATCAGTCACAGGAAGAGGAAGTGAGTCCGTTAGAGATGAATCAGCAGGATAAAACTGCACTACACCTTAATCTCAGTTTCCAGTCTTTGCTTTAGTTCAGATACTTCATTCTCCAGCTCTGCCTGTTTCTCCTGCAGCAACTTTAGCGCCACTTCATAGTCCTACATATTTGGGGGGAAAAAAGCAAACATCAAACAGAATGATATTACAAACAGTTTCAGGCAAAGACAATAAATCACACTGAAGAGTGATCTACACTGGCAAACATCTCATGCCAACACTCACTTTCTCCTCCTGTTCCACATTGGCAGCAGTCCTCCACTTGAGCTTGTTGATCCTTTGAAGGAGCAGCTGGACCTTTCTTTGGGTGGTGGAGTCGTCATCAGTTGTTCTGAGAAGCAAGATAAATATTTAACAAACATAATAACACTACTGACAAGGTGTAATGATAAGATGAAACTTTATCAGCTGCCTGGTAAACAAAGTTGAGGAAGCACAGGAAACTTTTTCCCTTGACCTCTGCTTGGGGTAAAGCACTTAATTCAACAAATTTTATTTTAAAAATGGCACAAACAGGCACTGGTAGATCTCTAAAACTTTCCATGTGACGCAGATATTTTATCAGTAAAAACAAGTTCATGCTTTGCATTCCTGAATACAGTGTGTTTGAGAACACACATCTGGAGCGGCAGCCCCATATCTGACTACACTACACAATCTCAACCACACACTCATTGTAGAAAGAGACACAATTTTAAAGATAACTAATGCTCCTTTAATTTAGAAACTCAGAAAACACAAATGTAAACTCATTTATTAAGGCAGTTTGGAGTAAGCGGATACACATTATGGAATACACTACATCAGCCTAAACTTCAGCCTGCCTTGGCCCAGTTTGAAATGTGAAAATCTTCTGTGCCCCACCCAAACCTTCACTCACAACTCAGATCATCACACATATGTGTTTTACAAATACTTGCTGAACTTGTTTTTTTCCCTGTTTTTCTCCCAGTACCATCCAGTTTTGGTGTTTCTCCTGGAAAATTTAAAGACAATTTCCACAACCTTCAAACTTTATAAAGCATAAGTGTGATATGGCTTCCCTAAGTTTTGAAAGTTTGCCTGCTCATCCATGAAAGACAACCTTAAAATACTCTCAACTACAACACTGAAAAGCTGCAAATAGCTCACATTAACCACAAATAACACCTCTAAACTACCCACACATATTCACAGTTTGACACAATTCTTATATTTTGAATCATAATTGTTGGTAGGTATGCATGCAAGTTTGACACAAAGGCTATCAAACGATTGTGTGGATTGTGGTTGGTGGGTTGTGGATGGGCAGGGGAAAATATTGAGTGAAACTAAAATGAATAAATATTATTTTTCTAAGAAAAAACAAACAAGACTCCAGGATCCTTTTTTGTTGGTAATAACTCTTAGAAACTGATTAGTGTGGGGTATGAACTGTCTCTTGTGTAAAAAAAAACATTTGAAAACTGCTGGCTAACACAATAAAAAGGTGGAAACAGAGAAAATCAACTTTCATAGCACTGTCCAACTGCCGAAATGTACAGAAAAGCCACCCACCAGCACCACTAAATCGCATTAATTATCACGTTATATCTTCTTTTTTTGACTCCAGAGAGTGAATGTGACCAGTCAAGAGATAATCCTGAACATTACTGCTGTTGTTTCCCCACTTTTGTTTTTGTCCTCTTTAAATAAACATTTAACATGTTAAACATCAGAGGTGCTGGTAAGGATTTTTAAAAACTATTTGCACAAAGTCTTGCTAACTCTTCCTCTCAGTTTCCAGTTTATGTGTTTAAACACCAGAAATACAAATAAAGCAGCCTTGCTGAGCTCAACTTGTTGGAGGTTCATATTTATATAAAAGCTGAGGGGCACTTACCCAGCCTTCAGGTAAGTGAACAGTATTTGTTTTGTTGTGTCTTCAACTGGATCTACTGAAAGCTCTTGCTGTCCTTTCAGAAGATCAGGAGTGACCTGGTTAGGGAACATACAACAAATAAACATGATCTTTTACATGCAACTTTGCACTAAAACGAAACTCTGTACCTGTGTGTCTCTTTCATCAGATTCATCTGCTTGGTCACCACTTGATGTGGAGGTAGAGGCTCTCTCGGCTCTGTGAAGAACTTTGGCAGCCAAATCTTTGTTGCTGTGTGGCTTCAAAGCGGCTTCTCCACTGAGGAGTCGAGCCCTGGCTGAACCGGGAGGATATAGCCCACCTAGGGTTTCGTCCTTAATGCCCCTTAGTGATGAAGCTCTGCTAGATGAAGGGGATAATGAGGAAGAGTCAGACATCCGACTCCGGTCCGCACTGCGTGACCGCCGACACTCGTCAAAGTTCAGTCTGTTCCTAGGGCCCCTTCCCCTCCGCTGGTTGCTATTAAACTGGCTTATTAGCTTTCCTACCGAAATAATGGAGTCTGTATCCACTAAATTTGGTGACCTTTGAGGAGTTTGTCCTCCTGAGGGAGGTGTCCTGTGCTGGGTCACCTCAGCGGGGTCTTCTCCTGGGCCCTCAGCAGGCAGAGGGATCCTGGGTTTGATCACATTAGTAGCTGGTTTGTCTGAAGCTGTTTGTGAAGGAAATACCGGGCTCAGGTTATTACTTTCAGGGTTGTAAGGGCTCATGATCTCTGATCTTTCCTGATAATGAAACACAGAGGAGTTTGTCTGCGTCTTGGGTGATAGCTGCCTTTCATGCATAGACCTCCTAACCATGCCCGGGTTGTACCCTGCCTGATGAGTGATGACAGAAATGTCCCTGCTGCTCTCCTGGCTAGAACTGTTCAGAACCACATAGGGTTGACCTTTAATCCCTTGAACCTGAACCCTCACTCCAAACGAGTTGTCCTGACTGCCTCTGGGACTGTCCTGCAGCATGTAGCCCCTCTGGATCCTGATGTCTGGAGAGCCATTCAGTCTGTGAGACTCCATCGTGATTCTGCTGAAGATAAACTGATGGGAACACAGACAGGTATGTTAAAAATGACACTAATGGAGCATGCATGGGAGAGTGAACTGAAAACTGATGCTTCAGGTTGGTCAGGCTGAATAAGCTGTTTACAAAACATTGGAGCACGGACAGAGCCTTAGCAATGACAGACATCCAAGGAGCTCCAAACACAGCTGCACATAATAACAGAATAAATGGACACTGACGAGAGCCTGATATTGCTGTGCAATGAAAACAGCTCCTTCTGTGTGCTAATCACAGAGTACTATTGTACAGCGCAAGCAGAGCCAAATGCATGACGATTACAACTGGTTGAGGCTGTGAGGTGTCGTCACCCACTTCATCATATGACACTCAAGGAAAATGTTTGTCAACAAACACGTTACTGTGAGGCTGAAACACACAAACACAATAGTTGGTGCGTAGCAGTCAGCGAGGTGTCTTCCGAAGAGCCCGACAAAGTGAGGTCATTTACGACCCTGTAATTTTTTAGCCAAGAAAACTTTTTATAATGGTTCTATTTGTGTCTATCAAACATATGCTGTTTCCTTTCATATGATATATATGCTAAAATGTGCTAATGTAATTAGTTATGGTCCTTAATCACTTTTATTCAAAAACCATTCAGTATTATTTCTTATAGAACAATTTCTTTCATCAGTAATTGTTTTTTAAACTGTGTATATTTGAATTAGTTATACATTAGAGTATGCTAATATATAATAATTTTAACACCAAAATATAGATTAACTGCGATGCTTCAATCAACAATAAATTAGAGTCAAGGTGTTATTTCGTCCTTTTTACTTCCATACTTGTGTTCAAAATATAATCTAAACATACATTTCATTTCTATGTTTGTTATATTAAAATATTTTGTGCAGAAACTTCCAAAATTTTGATTCAAAATATATATAAAATATGTTATAATACATTCAAATATAATGTTAAAAAACATGCATACTGTGCTGTGCAAAAGTCTTGAACCACCAGTTCATTATTTTTTGTTAGGAAAATGGGAAATAGGTGCAACAACGTATTGAAACATGTGTGCATAAATGGAAATACAGTACATATGGAAAAAACAGAGTTTGTACAACTCTATTGAGCTTGAAAGACAATATTTGGTATGACAACATTTTTCTTCAACACAGCCTGAACTCTCTTGGACAAGTTTCCTTGTAATTTTTAAGTAATCTTCAGGAATAGTTCTCCAGGCTTCTTGAAGGGTATTCCCAAGCTCTTTGTTGGGTGTTTGCTGCCTTTTGTTTCTTTTCAGTTAAGATGATCCCACACTGCTTCAGCAATCTTTACAGCCAACCTTCCACAAAGACATTTCTGATGAGGCCTTGCTGAACAGTAGATGTGTCAACCAAAGCATCAGATGCATCTCTCAGGTCCTGTGTTAGGTCTTGCTGGATTTTTTTCCTATTTCTTAAGGACATGACTTTCAGATACAGTTCATCTTCTGTAGATAGTTTTTTAGGCCTATCACTACCTCTTTTGTCCACCACTTGTTTAGTTTCCTTGGTTTTCTTTAAGGATGCACTGCACACCATGCCCAGATATGCCAAGTTTTCAGCTAATACAGTAACTCTTTACGAATCACCTTGTTGGTGAAAAAATATTTTATGCTTGTCAAACTGTGTTATTGTTGATGTTTTTGTAGATTCGGCTAAAGAAATGTGAAAAGATTATTTGTTTTTGTGACAGGCTGCTAGTAAAAAAGTGCCTAAAGATAAAATTTAAAATAGGTTCTTTGCCAAGTTTTTTGCTATGTGTAAACAGAACACTGGTTCACAAGTGTCACAAGTGTCTTTTTTATGGTTGAATGATTCATAGGTCAGTGTCAAGTGGCTTAACAAAAAAGAAATTGTCTGAAAATGCTCAATACTGAAAATGAGTGAAAAAGTAGCCAATGTCCAATGAAAATTTTTAAAGACCCTCAGAAAGCCTAGAGAACTATTTCTCAAGACCACTTCAAAAATTTCTTTAGAGTCTGGCTCCTTGGAAGCAAAATATGAAGGGATGGATTAAGACTTTAGCACAGCACTATAAACTGACAAGTATAAGCATTTTTATACTGAAAAGCATCCCAAGGACACATTTTTCATCATAAATCATTTTTAAAGGGAATAAATATACTGTTGGGATTGTAAATTACCCCAATCAGTCACTTCACTGTTACTAAGGACGAAGCATTTACTAATGCTGAGTACATCACTTATAAGCAAGCTCTTCAGTTCTTGACCAAATTTCTTGAAACAGACGTCCTCATGGTATGAGGGTATATTTCAGGGACACGTCAACTTTAAACACTCAGCCAGTATAGCCTCAGTTCTGTGCTTTTTTAATTTTCTAGGGTAACACTAAACAATAACTCAACTATTCAGCTATTACTCATAAATTGCTTTTGGTTGCCAGGTAGCTAGTTCTTAAACTAACCGCCCACTTTAAGTCTCTTTAAACTGACTGCTGGACTGATGTTAAGTTGGCCATCAATGGTTTTATTGCTTGAATGTTCATGTAAGGGGAGCCATAATAAAAGACTTGGTTAAAATGACAGAGCAAGTGTCATGTACTTTTCTATAACCTGGCATGTTCATGTGTAATAAGAGGTTAGAACTTTTCATTGGACTATTAATACATGAACCCTATCGCAACTGAAGTGTGCTGTAGTAAAGCCTGAGTGTTGTCAGTTTAGTCCAAATCAGCTTCTTTGCATTTAAGTTTTTGTGACCATTTTTTAGCCAGTGAGCCTTTTACTTTGTCACCATAGGTACTTCGATGACTTGCTTGAATTCAAGGCAGCCTATTATTACTCACAGATAGAAATTTTGCAGCTGATCCGCGTTTATCAACCAATTTTTTTTTTTTTTTTTAAAAAGCCACATCTGACAAAACTTTACACAAATGAATAGCGAACGAGCAAAAACCCCTCTGAAGCAGTACCACCCACTGCTGTAAATAGAAAGGAACTGGGGTGAAGGCTTTAAAAAAGTTAGAATAACATCCTTGAACGCACTACTGATCCCCGCAGATGACATACCTCTGAAAGCCCAGTACTGTTAAGAAGCGTTACTTAGTGCAGCTTTTGTTCATAATCAGAAACTTACCGCTTTGTGTGAGTGCTGCGCTGTCCTCCTCCGTCCGATCAGACTGTCCAGCCTCCGCCCGCC
>VUQH01019377.1:1746-17983 GCA_015106775.1 Etroplus canarensis | reverse complement strand
CCAGCCTCCGCCCGCCCGGACATGATCTACCCGCTCAGAGAGGCGTTCACGCCCGCTCTGTCACATAAACGCACCATATGACCGCCGCTGCTGCTGCCTAGTGCTCACTGAGAGATATGCCTATGTACAGTTAGGTCCATAAGTTTCGAGACAGGGACACATCAAACTGTCAATATGCGAAAGAAGTACAGAGTTTCAGCTTCCATTCAAGGGCTTTGACAAAAGTATCGCATTAACTGTTTTGGAATTATGGCCGCTTTTACTTGTAGTCTCACATATTTAGAGACTCTAAAGCAGGAATGTCAATCATACAATCAAAGGGTCCAATCAGCCCCCCTGAGGGGGCTTGGGAAATAGTGGAAATTTCAAAGGAGGCATGAATTTAGAGCCTTTAACTGTGTTTTCAGCAGTTTTATTGACAGATAACTCATGGCCTCTTACATGCCGAAGTTATACATTAAGAAAGAAAATGAGTTGTTTTTCTTGTTAGTTTTCAGATTAGTAACAGAAAAGTTGCCTTTTCACTATTTACAGAGTAAAAAGGCAATTTTCGTGACTTCACAGATAATTTCTGATTTTTAGTAAGATTTCTTTACAAAGAAAACAAGGGGAACAAACTGGAGGTGTTTTTTCTTTATTTCTTATTTGTCAATAGCTTTGCTGGTTCAGCCCACTTAAAATAAAGTTGGGTTGTATGTGGCCCATGGGCTAAAATGAGTTTGACCCCTGCTCTAAAGTAATAAAATACCTGGTTGACAAGGCATTTCCATAGCTAGGTGAGGCCTGTTCACTTGTGGTTCTGTGACATATTAAGCAGATAAAATATCTTGAGTTCATTCCAAGTGTTGAACTTGCGTTTAGTAACAGTTCACTGAAACTCAAACTGAGGTCCAAAGAGACGTTCATGCAAGTGAAGGAGGGCATTATTAGGTTGAAAAACTAAAATAAACTTATCAAAGAGATAGCAATAACTTTAGGAGTGGCCAAATCAACAATCTGGAACATTCTTTAAAAGGAAGGAATGCACTGGCCCACTTAGCAACACAAAGAGGCTTGGAAGATCACAGAAGACAACTAAAGTGGATGATTGGAGAATTCTGTACTTGGTTCAGAAAACTCCTTTATAACATCTGTCCAAGTAAAAAGCACTCTTGAGGAGGTAGTTGTATTGTAAGAGTCTACAATCACGGTATGCCTTCATGAATGAATACAGAGAGTTTACAACAGAGTGCAAACCACTGGTTATACTCAAAAACAGGAGGTCCAAACTAGACTTTACTACAAAAAAAAATTTAAAAGAGCCTACCCAGATCTGGGAAAAAGAAAAAATCAAGAAGGAAAGGAACAGCTTCTAACCCAGAGTATACCACATCATCTGTCACACATGGCCACTACATGGCTACCAGTGGAAGCAGGTCACTCGTGTTTGTTGATGATAACTGCTGATAGAAGTAACAGAATAAGTTCTGAAGTGTACAGGGCTACACTCTCTGCTCAGATTCAGCCAAAACTTATTGGACAGTGGTTCACAGTGCAAATGGATAATGACCCAAAGGATACTGCAAAGGCAACCCAAGAGTTTATCGAGGCAAATAAATGGGATTTTCTTCAGTGGCCAAATCAGTCATCTGATCTCAGCCCAATACTGCATGCTTTTCAGTTACCAAAGACAAAACTGAATGCAGAGAGACCCACAAACAAGTAAAGGCCTGGCAGAGCATCTCAAGGGAGGAAACACAACATTTACATTTGGGTTCTAAACTTCAGGAAGTCATTGACCGCAAAGGATTTTCAAAGGTTTAAAAGAATCCTTATTTTTCAAATTACGTTAGTTTGTCCCAATAATTTTGCGCTTCTAAACATGGGGGCCTATGTACAAAAACAGCTGCATTTTAATACAATTAATATAGTTCAATTGTCAACGCCCTTGAATTAAAGCTCAAAGTTTGCACTTCAGTCACATTTGATTGTTTGATCTAAAATCCACTGTGGTGGTATACAGAGGTAAAATAGTGTAATTGTTCCAAAACTTAGAAACTTAACTGTATAACTGGAGCAAAAGTCATATTGGGGCTTTGAAAATCCTGCACTTTACAATTTATATTAATATGTATTTATGGTTTATATACATGGGAACATCTGCAATAAACTTATCCGAGTGGTATTTTTTTGCTATCGAGTGACTTTTGTAGTATATACTGTATACTACATATCTATGTACAGATAGATAGATATGCTTTAGCAATATATAGGTGAATATAAAAATATTAAGACCAGCCACATAACAAAAAATTGTTGATAAAAAGATAAATAACAATCTTTACAATTTTCCTTGTGAAAAACCAAACGAATTGTTAATGTAGGTTTAGGCCTTAAGGAGTCCTCTACCTGGTCTCTGACGTTCTTGTACTTTGAGGTTAATATTAATATTTATTTATTTTAATGAGTACAACAGAGGGACATCTCAGGTCAAGATGGTTTGGACATGTGTAGAGGAAGGATAGTGCACAAAGGATGTTAAAAATAGAGGTGCCAGCCAAGAGGAAAAGGGAGAAAAATGGAGACTACAGAGAAGGTTCCTGAATGCAGTGAAGGAGGACATGCAGAGGGTTGGTGATGGAAACAGATGATCCATTGTGGCTAGTGGAGCAGCCAGTGGAACAAGATGTATGTAAGGTTTATGTGTGTTCTCAGCTCAGTGACATTCTTGAGGTTTTTTTGTGCAAGGAAAAAGAGAAAAATTACTTTGAATACTCATATATATGATAATATTTTAAGCATTTTGTACTTCAGGTACGTGGGCAGGTGTGCTTTAAGCTTCTACATTACAGAACATTGACAGTAAAACTACTTGAAAAAGACATTTATTGCTACATTATTATTTTGACACATGCCTGTAGGCTACTTCAAACTGTACACATACTGTACATGTTATGATAAGAGTATTTCAGATTATTCAGGATTAATGATTCTGTATTATCTGTTCAGCAAAATGAGAAGCAAACAAGACATAAATTATCCTGCAATACTGTATTGCTCAGAGCATGAAATGTGGGTACATCTAGCAAACTGCACAAAAGCTGTCTTCTTGTGGAAAATCAGTGACAAAAACAAATAGACACATTTTTAAATTCACAACATTTGTATAAAATATAACTTACATAACTTAAAAAACAATTTAAATGATCTATTAAAAACTCAAACATGCAAAAAGCTTGTTTGACTACATCTGAAGAGCAGTGATTACACCAAGAAGAAGAGGATCCTGTCCACCAGTGTTTCAGTAAGTGTAATCCTTTAACAGTGCAATAACAGAAATAAACTTCTGACAAATGTACAAATACCAGATGATGTCCACATGTTAAAGAACATTAACGGAGATCTGTTCATTCACAGAATGGTCAAACCCCTGCAATATTCACTCACACACACACGCACGCACAGAAACAAATACACTACAAGACAAATGAAATCCGCTGTCTGAACACGCAAATGTGGAAATGCCGGTCCTTTGAGCTCAGTGGAAAACACAAATGGTTGTGATCAAGTGATAAACTGTGAGAGTTGGTCAAAAACATATCTGGCTAAGCCAAAAATAAACTGCAGATGAAACCTTGTTACTACTGGGTTTCATCCATTCAGGTATATTCCAACAGAAAGATAATCAAATATACAAAATATGTACAAAACATCTGCAGCTTACAATGCATTTGTCTGTTACAAGTAAAGTTTAGGCACAAAGTTAAAAGTCAGTTTGGAAAGTTAGGAGATGATTGTTCAACTGCATCACACTTTCTAATCAAAGGGGACGAACTCACTGCTCCAGTCCGAAATTCAGAAGAAACGGCAAACATCCAAAACAGCTGGATGATCCTGGGATGCTCTTCCTTCTACATCTGGACATCAAAGACAGAAAATTAACTGACAGACACTTTATTCTCAAACAGAAACATCCACCAGTTTAGTATTAAACACTTCTAAAAACAGGGTAAGCTTGTGCTTTAAACATCTTTAAATTCTTTTAATTTGCAGAAATCATTTTCATCAGCTTAAATAATGATTAAAGTTTATTTCTTATGTATAAGGTAATAGTAAATACTTCATGATAGACTTGATGTGGTCATTTGCTCAGAGGTGGCCCATGGGATTCGCTGGGTCTGTCAAACTGGGATGAAAAGCAAGATGCATGGACTGTGGATCTGTCATGACAGCAGACGCCTTCTCTTCCTCTCTCCTTCTCAGACATGCTGCCTTTGGGTTCAGGTTTCTCTCTGTGGGGGTCCAAAAAACGGAAAATTTTAGATTTGACAAAATTAAGAAACACATTAATATTGTTATTGTTGTTTTTATGTTCACTCAAATAGTTCAGTTTCGAGAAGCTACTGTAAAAATATAAAAGGTCAAAACCTTTAAAAATCCCACTCACAGGGGCTTTAATGTAATATATGATCAAAATATTAATCTTTTTATATTAGCAATGGATAACAGGGCTACATACAATACAGAAAATATCACTCATAGAGAGCAAGAACATTTTTTGCTGACATTTTTCCTTTAGCCACATGGAGCATTTTATAATATTTTAGCTTGTTTAGTTTTATTATCATTTGCTAAAAGCAGCAAAAAGCTCACTCTACATTTCTTGGACAACAGAAAGACTGTGAATAGCGAAAAGACTAAATGTGATTAGTGAACAGAATTGGCATTTAGGCTCTAAACAGCCACATTGTTCCCTCAGGAACTGATAGAGCTAAATGTGGACTTACCTTTATCAAGAGGTAAGAGGTAAGTCCACATTCTGTTTTCTGCCTGCTGCTAACTACGTAAATGGGCTGTTTGATTGCAGCTTCACACATCTTTATTATGAGATAATGCCTGTTGTGTTTACAGCTTACTGCACTGCCCCTGTGTGGCCAAAAAAATCTATTAATTTAACTTAAGTAGAAATAAAAGAAAAAATGCAAAACTGTCTAATTAGACTGGAAACTGTTTTTGTGGATAAATGAATAATGTTCAACTGATATGTGCAGAAAGAGGAAATCCCAGTATTTGGAAATGGGATCATTTGAGAGGAAGCACCTCCTCCTCTTGCCTGCACAAACCAGCCCGCAGCAAAGATGCACTGACCTCTGACTTGTTGTTCCAGGCTGAGAATCACTGCCACGGCCTGGTGCAGGACCAGCAGCTTGGTCTGTGGCTTCTCGCTCTTCAGGTGGAGTTGACACATATGACCAAGCTCCTTAAAGGCCTCGTTGATGTCACGTACACGCAGACGTTCACGGGCATTGTTGGCCATCCTCCTCTCTCGCTCACGCTCAGCCTTCTGCTCTGGGCTCAGCTCCTCATCCTCATGGATACTAGATCACAAAAAGGGTGAGGAAAAACCAAAGTAAGGATGCTCTTGAGAAGTTGCTGATTTCTTTTTGGTAAAGCTTAAATTCCAGTTAAAGTAGATGAAAGTGAAGTGAGAAGACTATGTGCAGTTTTACAGGTGTGTTTTTCTGCCCTCTGCTGGCTACTGCATCAGGATTATGTGATTCAGTCTTCTGAGGTCATCTGATATCCTCTAAAAAGCTCTGTGAAAAGGGTTTATATAGAACACTGGGAGCTACTAATGTAATCAGGTGCACATTTATGAAATACCATTGAGCATTTGTGTTTAAAACCACCCAAATGCCCATTCTTAGCATCATATTTAAACAATTTTCTTCTTTGTTTCTTTGCCTTTTTGATCATTTGAATTCAATATTTTAAAACACAATAAAAAGATGCTGGAGGTCATGCACATATGCCAATATTGTTATCACTCAAATAGATTACAGATCTAAATAAAAAGAAAACATGCACTCAGACATCAGAGCTGATGTAACAAAGAGGTCTGGCCTGAAAAGACCTCTGAAAGTAGAGACACCAGGACAGGAACACCAGTCTGTGAGATTTTCAAGACATAGAGTCTAGTTTAAGTCACTCATGCAGACCTTACAAATTTTGAGAGATTCATTTAAAACCAAAACCTTCCTTCATCATTTCACTTTTTCACTGTTTAACAGCACAAACAGAATTTAAAAAAAGTTAAACAACTGATAAGGGATTAATAGAACATAAATCTGCAAAAATTCTAATTATTAATTTTATACATTTATGAACAAAAGAACTGCAATTTCACAAATGTGATAATTCATTTCTTGGGTCCTTTTTAGTTTTGATTGTTGGTTGTACAAGTTAAAAATCACCACGGCCTGATAAGAAAAACTTTTTTTCTGTTTTATAGGGTAAATGAATGCCAAGAAAAATAAGTACCAGATCAACTACCATGTCATAAATACAAGTGCAGTAAAGCAAAAAGTGGACCTTAGTTTACACAGAGGCTAAAGAGCAGAGTGTGAGGATAATGTGCAAAGACTGCTTTGTGTTTTGGGGATTTTCTTGATAACCCCACAACCAAAGCACACAGTTCTGTCATGAATGTCTTAACCATGAAGTGTATGTCTTGGCAGCTGTTCTCATTCTTCTTTTTTCCTTACTTAATTCATTGCGACTTAATGTAACATGAAGAAGAAATATGAGGTTGAGTTAAATAGGCTTGCCCAGACACAGCTGTCCTTCACCACAGGGGGTCTGACAGTATTTTAAATTAGTGAAACCAAACGGCGAGAAAGCTCTTCTTCTTGCTTTTGAGTGAGGGGTTTTTCATTGTGATATGCACCAACATTTAACTAAACAGTCAAGAAAAACTATAATGTGTATCATGTTTTCCTGTCTGCCTTGACTCGTTTTTTTTTATCAGAATCAGAATACTTTATTAATCCCTGGGGGGGAATTGCTTATTTTAGATTATTAATTATGCAGAGCACAAACATCTCTATATAAAGGTCTATTTTGTATAATCAGAACAATTAATGTGGACCAGTTTTTCTTTGATGGCAACATTCATAAGCTGGCTTTACACAAAAATGTATTTTCTAAATGTTTTTATATACATGAGCGAAAGCATGAGTGTTCACCTGTTTCTTGCACTGTTTTCTCCATGTGTTTTGTGTTCACTCTCCTCATCTGATCTCTGGCTGTCTGAGCTGTGACCATGATTGGTGTGCATCATCTCTTCCCTTTCCCCGCTTTCCATCTTAAGCTCCAGATTACCCTGAACCCCAAGGCCACCTGGGAGAGATCACACAAAACACTGAACATAAAAACAGATTCAAAAATCCAGACAGAGGAAGTGAAATCAAGCTAGCAGAGAAGAGATGAGAGAGGTAACTCACCTCTACCTCCACCCTGCACAGGCTGAAGGGTGGTCCTCTGTCTGGCTGGGTATGGGTGACCATTTTGTGTGCAGCCCTGGAAGGAGGAGTGGTTGCTGTTCATACTGACAGCCTCAACCTTTATGATACAGAGAATGATATATGATAAGGGCAATATTAATATGTTCATAAGTTAAAGGTTAAGTATTTATTGGATCCTCTAAATGTAACTCTGTGGTTCTATAAATCTTTCTAAGACAGTCACACACACCATCCAACTCTTAGATTCAGCCAGTGACAAATCAGTCACAAAACCAACATCTGCCCTCTCATTTCTAAAGTAACCCTGAGTTGATCTCTCACTCTACAGAATTAATTTAATCTCAGACAATCTTAATCCTTCCCTTAAAACTACTATATACTCCCTAAATATACCCCTAATTCTCTTCAGGAATGATTCACTGACACATCCTTTGGAAAAAAAACAAAAGTGAGAGAATTTAATACCCCCTCTCCCAACGGATTACACTAAAAACCCCTTTCCCTTGCATACACTTCCACTCCAGCTGAGCTAAAATCCCCTGGCCTGCTCACAGGGAAACATGTTGGAATGGGTGCGCACCATGCAGCCACCCCCTATCACCCAACAGTGGATTTAAAAGTCTGCACATACTGTACACTGTCCACACAAGGATGACACATCACAACACTCTCCCATTGTTCTCAGTTTCCGATTTCAAGAACAACAACCTTTACATTAGGAAAACATGCAGACATAGTGGGTGGAAAATTCCTGAAACTGAATACCAGCACACACACAACAGGGAATTTCCATGCACACTGCCCTGTTCTTTAAATACTTCAAAGTAATGCTTGTTAACCATGGCAGGACTGTGACAGTTGAGTGGCAGGGTGCTGGCAGAGCCTGGGTGGCCGTGGTGGGTCTGGTTCAGCAGCCCATGGATGTCACTGGGTAGGCTGGCAGTGGGGCCAACAGCGTGGTTCCTCAAGACGTGGATTACATCATCCAGTCTGTCTAGGCGGTCCTCTACCTGAGACTGAAAACACAAGGAGACAGATTCCAATATTCACAGATATACTCTAAATTTATGCCCTCCTGTCCAAAAAAGCAAAACAGTTGTAGCTTGAACTCAGTTTGGACTAAAATACTCATAAGTTTAAGGTCTCAGGATTTTACTAAGGTGCAGGGAAAATAATTTGGTATTTTGAGACTCCAAAAGCAAGTCAATCCCTATAGACTCCTAATTTAAAATACCCAATTTTCCAGCAATTAAAATAATGTTCACAACAGAACAACTCTAAGTAGGTGGTATGGTCACCTTGACGGGAGTTCTAGCACAGGCAGCTGTAGCCAGTTGAAGCTTGTTAGGCCTCACCTCCACTAACTGCAGTCCCCGAACTGAACCTCTCCACTGTGTTTGTGCTTTTGGTGTCTTCTGGACCATTTTAATTGTATTATACTGACAAATATTATGTCACTGTGTCGTAAAAACTGTCCAAGAAGTTTATCTCTCAGTTTTGCTTAGTTTTAGCAAGTAAAATTCTATTCTCAATATGTTCCTTAGCACTTAGCAAATATATCTGTGCATTGTACGTATGCTGTAAAGCTCATTTCTTCTGTTGCAACCCTTGAACTTTTAAAACAATAAATATCATTATTCTTATTATATTGGTATAAAAATGGCTGACATAAACAATGCATTTACACATTTAGAGATGATATCAAATTAGTGTTGTTTACCATTGATATAAGTGAAGACTCATAATGTGGTGAGACTGGTGCCTGAACTGAACTCCGGGGCCACATGTTGGCTCCTGAGAGAGAGAAAACAACCACAATTAACGCATCAAGGGGTTGGAATATAGAAGATGTTGTTATATTCCCCTCATGCAGCACCAAGCTGCATGCTATACTCCAGTTTACCTGCAGGTTCAGCTGCATTTGCCAGTGGAGACGGAGACCTCACCGGTGTGGATGAGCTGGAGGGGAAGCTGCTGCTCGTGTGATCAGGGGAATAAATCTAACAGCAATCAGTGAGAGACAGAGAGCAAGAGAGAGACAGAGAGAGAGAGAGAGAGAGAGAGAGAGAGAGAGAGCAGGAGGACTGTGACCAGGGCATGGATCATTTTAAAACCACAACTTGTCATCTCTGCATAGGGTTTTACAGCTGCTGCCAAAACCTCACAGGCTCGTAACCTGAACTAAACTCATGAATTCCAGTAATTTTACTAGTCAGCAGCCAATAAACTGTCTTGCAGCATGAGAATAGCTTTTCTTTAATATGCACTGACCTGCCACTGGCACAGAGGAAGTTTTGCATTACACCATTGGGGCTCTCAGGACTTAAATGAGCTGATCTAATAGGATTGGGGTGGTGGTACTTACCGAAGCCAAAGCTTTGCCCAAGGTGTCGCCTGTCTGAGATGGTCCTGACACATTTCCCTGGCTCCCTGAGACTGAATTAAAATTGAAAGCATTTATCATTAAAGATATATATATATAATAAAGAAGAGTTACAGCATAGAAAACATGTACTTGTTTCCATTTCCTTACCTGTAGAGTTCTCTGAGGTGTTGACTGAAGGAGTGCGTGATACTGTATTGTTGCGATGAAAGGTGGACATGGGTGGCAGAGCCCTGTTCATATCAGCAGCCATCACTGAATGTGGAGAGAAGTCCTGAACAGTAGGAAAACACACAGTTAAAAACAAAAAGGGTTGAAAAGTTAGCTGCTGTCGACATCCAAGGTACCAGTGGTAAATCTCACCAGGTGACTGTGTGCTGGTTGCAGGCTGCTGTAACTCCCCGGCTGTGTTTGGTGGATTGCGGCTGCTCCCAGTGCACCTTCATAGCCCTGCTGGTTCAGTCCATTTACAGCATTCCAGATGTCCGGTGAATTGCTCATCCCCTCTAAAATGAGTAATGATGTGTTACAGCCTGCACTGGAACAGCATCTCAAACAGCCAGACAAGTCATGAAGCTCTACAGCAGCACTATGAAATCAGTGAAGTCCTAAGCCTGAGTTTATTCAATTAAAGCAATGCTCATTAACCCACAATGTGACAATGTTTATCTGAATGAGAGAAAATACACAGCTCTTTAAATGAACTGTAGTATGCAAACTTTAGCATAATCTTTATACTGCTATTTAGGTATTTATTTGACTGATTCTTTGACCCCCAAAGACTAAAATATCATAACTAACTGGACTGCCATACATTTTAGCACACCTTATCAGTCCCCAATGGATTTTCCTGTAGGAACTTTTTACAAATCAAATAAAATGTCTGAACAACTGCAACATGCAAATATGTGGTCCCAAAGTAAAAAATAATAAGAACTCTGGTGAGGCTCCAGCTTCTTTTATATTACTATTGTGAGGTGCTTCATTTAGGTTTTTGAGCAAATTTTCCCAGTAACTGTGAAATAATGACGTTTCATATCGTGTTATCACATTAAATTTTTAATTTGTTCATAACTTTGCTCACTGCATTTAGTGCTAATCAGCTAATGTTGGAGTTGAACTGAGATGTTAAATTGTGGTAAACATGGCCATAGACTTTTATGTTGCATTCATACCAAGTACATACAAAGTTTATGCCACAGGCAACATGAATAGACCCACATTTAGGTGAGTTTAACTTAAGCAAAAAATTCAAGTGAGGCTGCACTGTGAAAAACCATCAGCTGGGCTTTTCCCACAGACATTTGATTCTCTTGTAATGCTACTGAAAATCAGAAGTGGAGGACAAGCTTTTGATGCAGTTTAAGGGCAGCTGGACCTGTAAGGGTCAACTTCACTATTGGATAGAAACATTCAAAAAAATTAATTTAACTTGTTTCTAGCTATTGGTCACAACTCTCCTCTCCTCATTGGCTATTAGGAGCATATATTTGTGTGTTTCCAACACAACCTTATTCATTTGAGTAACCCAAGGCGAAATAACCTTTGCAGTGAACACACCATAAGTGTTGTTCGACAATTTTATTATGAAATTAATTATTTACGTTTTTTTGTTGGTATTTATTACTTAGATTTTTTCATTTAGCTTTTTGAGTAAGGCAGGAGATCGTAATTCACTTGTTTCTACAGATGAATAGTTTAAACCTTAAACATACATAAAGGAGAGGAACAGCATTTCAAACATTTCACTGTAGCATAGTTAGAAACAGCAGATGAAGCAGGTCAATTTGTTTTATCTAACACAAATTTAATGCCAAGTCATTGTGTTTTTAAGAACCAACTTACTAAAGGGATGGCAGTTTTGAATCACAGCAGAATGACGTATGAATGGATAAACACCACACTTTTGAAGGGTTTGAGCTCACCAAAGAATGCACTTGCAAACACATTGCTGGGGGCCTTGGATGACAGATGTGAAGACGAGTTCTGGTTGATGTTGTCTGTGCCGGGAGACTGCCCATAAGCCTGAAAAGATAAATAAGAGAATGAAATATAAATCTCAGGCAGAGAACAACTTTGAACCTACATTCTTTGTATCACCCAAACCAATCTGATTGAAACTAACATGTGAATACTGTGGGTGTGAGATGAGGCAACAGTATTATGAAAACAAAGCAGAGAGCTGATGCACACTTAGAGCTATTGCGTTAATCCATAAGCTGCAGATCCATGCACCTCCTCATCCGGATTTAGGAACCATTCACCATGAGAAATCCCAGCCCTAATCATGATCAGGTTCGGCTGGCTTCAGAAGACTGGGATACAACACCCTCCCAAATAAAATTGAAATCCAAGCCTTCTCATGATTTGTCCTCAAAAAGAAACCTGACAACCAAGTCTCACTCTGAAGATTCTCTCCTGTAGTAAACAAAACACTGTTAACAGAAAACACATCTAGAACAAACTAAAGATACCTTCAGCTTTTTTTTTTCTTTTTAAGTGTTGGTGCCACAAACTGCACATATGCACACAAAACACACCAACACATGCTCACTTACTCAAACACACCAAGAGGTCTGCGCTGCACCTGCACCTCTCTCCATTGCTTTGATGTGCCCCAGGAAATGAAAATAAACCTCCCTGCACAGCATCAATGGGGTGTCAGTTACCCGGACGACAAGTTCTGTAAAGCAGGCTATTAAAGACTCTCTTGAGTATGCTTGTGCAATCACACTCACAGGCTCACACACACACACACACACACACACACACACACACAGAGCCATGACCCTGGCTGGCATGAGTCCCGTGGTGATTGTGGGCTAGGCCAAACAGAGGAGCCCCTGTCGACACTGGGCCCGTCTGAGCCGCCATGGGCAGCATATGGCAGAGGATAAAGCCAATTGTCCTCCTTACCATCAGCATAGCAGGCGACCCGTTAATAATGGTCACACCCCCGCCTCAGCACGCCCTCTCTGGCCCCCACTGGAGAAGAGCCGTCACCATAGCACCCTCCTTTAGCATTGCATTGATTTATTAACCATCAATCATTGCATCACAAATGATAAAGGACTTTTTAAGCCCACAAAAAGGGATTGAAATAGTTAATAGGTTAATATTCGCTCTAAATAATTTCTGTCAAATATTCTTCACAGTCTATCAGTTGAATTTCCAAAGTTTTTTAAAGTCTATAAATATGCATGAAGTTGTAAAAAACAACAAACAGCTATAGAGCCTTTCCCATTGTAAAAATACAGAGCATTATAATGCTACATGAGTAAAATCTCAACTTGCTATTCAGGACCCACGCTCTGCTCCACCATGGCCAACTCCAGCCACATGCAACCAATTTTCTGCCTCTGTGATCCACGATGTCTGGATATGGTTAGTCTCACAGAGATCAAAGCTGCCTTTGATAATGGCTGCAGTGGTGGAGGGACTGCTCCAACATAGCAGGGTTAAATCAAATAGAAATAGCAGCAATCTGCTTCATGTCAAGATGTTTTCTGCTGCTAGGCTTGACTACACGGTACTCAGTCAGCAAACAGGAAGCATGAGTCTCAGCAGTGCATTTTAACATGAGTGTTTTGTTTAATCACTGAGATATTACAGTGTTAACACACTAGATGCTACTGATATTGTGCATTTTGTGCATGAAGAGTTGTGTGATTTTTATTATGTGAACTTATGTATTTTAAATCATGATCATAAACAATCAAATGACTACTGATATTATCCTTATAATGCCAAACTGTTCAAACCTGCTACTGCAGAAGTTAAAGATAAGCTTGGCATCAGGCACACTGCTTATCAAAGCACTGACACCTTTAAAACAAGACTCTCTTTTTTCTTCAGTTTTTCCATAGAAAAACACACATGAACTTATCATCTATCAAAAGGTTTGAATAAAGCAGGAAAAATTATCATCAACTCTTTAAATTTCTTATAAAGGGTATAACCAAAAGAGAAGAAGACAAATGAGAAGACTTCCAACTTTTACAAGTTGTCCATGCAAATAGACTGCTTACTAATGCAAATCTGTTAAATCACATGCATATGTTTAAAAACAAATGATTCAACCAATGTCAAGGCATTAAACAAACAAACATCTGAGGGGAAGTGCAGCACCATGATCACCAGCTGCGACAGTCCTGTAACCTGTGGGAAATAACAGAGAAATATAAGAAGTAATACTCACTGGTTTCATGTTGTAGCAGTGCATCAATGAGTTGTTCCCTGTGCCAGAGACAGGATGAGCGCAGTACATAACTCTGCTGGTTCAGTGCAAGACTCCAGGCTCACGATACAGTCCACACACAGCTCCTCTGCTCGTGTCTCCACTCATGTGTGTACAGTCCACATGCACTCCTACCCCTAACCTACCCCTGCTGGTCATGCAGCTACCCGCAGACAACTTATGCAAATCAGGGCGGGACCATTTCAGGCAGCAGAGAGGGGGTGGCCAGTGGTATTACTGTAGAGGAAGGCTGGACATGTATGTTATGTGCAAGTTTTTAGAGAAAAAAAGCTGCAAAATAAATCTAATTATGCTGCAGTTTTTTGCTGTTTAGAGTGCTGACTGTTAAAAAAGGCTAGGCAAAATGGGGTAATAAAAATAAATGAAACTTGTAATAATCAGGGAATTTCCAGCCAAGTATGAGCAAACAGCTCCTGGACCACACCAGGGCAGAGGAGATAAAACCATCACTGTGGGTATACTTTTTTTTTTGTCATTCAGGTGTTATCCTGTTACTGTGTCATTCTGTGTTTGTGTAAAATCATATGCATGCAGTCCCTCCTCAGGACCAGAGAGCAATGATGATGGCACCAAGATAATCTCCTGTTAGACACAGGTAGAGGTTTCCAGTAAACAGAGAGTAGCCTACCACACCCTTGTCTGACCCACATTTACAAATAGCACCTAGTCTTAATTTGTAGGCACGTGTAGTTTGGCAAGCTCCTCCAGGGCTGTGTTAAAGGTTATTTTGTAGGCTGTCTGGGTGATGCACTAAAGTGTAACATTAAACAGTCAGCCTTCCTGTTTCAGGTCAAATCCACTGTCTGCCCCACAGCTGATATTTACACCAGTGGTTTTCATTCAAATATTCTGTGGGAAAGCCAAAAGTTCAAGGCACACCTGTAATCATATTTGCTCTGTACTCATAATCTGCAGCATCTGGACTTAAATGACACCCACGATTTAATTAGCTGTAGTTTGCTCCACACAAGAAAACCTCCTTGTTATCAGTCCCTAATCAGACCCTTTAATGTTTACTAATATAGTACATTTAAATCTCATTCATTACTTTTTGTGCAGCTTTGGTAATAATGTACAACACCTGGACTTGCCACAAGGCACACCATTTAGGAACCACTGATTTATACTGAGTGAGTGCAAATAACTGTTTACATCTAACAGACAAACTAAAGGGTTTCTGAATAGTATGAGCAAATCTATGTTTTGCAGCATCTTATGTGCATGGCGGTGAAAAAACACTACAGCTGGCACGATGCACAGGGCCGCAGTGTGGCACACTGTCCTGGCACAGCATTTTGTCCTAAAGAGACACCACTAGAATCTAATCAAATAATTCCCACTGGGACAGCAGCAAAGTATTTATCTTAAACACATTGTCTCCTGTGTTTACACTAATGCCACAGGGGATTGGGAATAAAGTGGGCAAAATAACAGCGACCTGGAATCTTGCAATCTTTTCTTTTCTAGTTAAAGATGTAGCTAAATGTATGCTGTGGTTGCCCATATGGGATGTTTAATTATAGCTGAAAAATATGCAGCATACATTTGTGAAAATTACTTTGAGTGTTCTGCTTTAAAATTAAGCTGTTTTATAAGAAGCAGGATTATGTTTAGAGGAGAACAGCCTACTGAACATCTACAGAGCTGAGACCAGAAAAACACAATATTGTCTGCTATTTCAATCTGTCTAAAGGTGAGCTGTGCAGTCCACTCAGCTTCCTTAAGGTCAAAGTCTAATCCTGGCTGTCCAACTGGGTTAGGAGGTCACTTACTTTAGCTTCAACAGTCATTTGTTGACTTCTAGGACTATGTAGTAAGACTTTTAAAATTAAGATACTGGCCATAAGGAGTAAATGTTTTCAGTGCTGATGTTAAAATGTAGTAAAACTCATTCAGAAATTCATTCATACAGATTTTTAAACAAATAATTCAGCTACACCATTGGCTACTGACTGACCTTTTCTTATGACAGAGATCAGCTCCTCTATCTGACACATTAGCACTCACACATATCTTAGGTAAATGATCCAAGAGCAAATATATACAGTCCCCTGACCCTGAACTTTGCATCAATCTTAGTTAATTGCAGTCTTGTCAGAAGTGTGATTATTCAAACAGGTAATGCAAATGTTAATGAGCTCTGATTTGCATATCTTTATTTTTCCATGGTTGAAATGTCATTGGTTATGATGCTCCACAAAGAAGAATGTCACTCCTGATGGCCCCCTGATATGTTGTTGGCCATTAAGAAGCCCAAAACAGAGCAACTGAATGGATCAGAGAAAAAAAAAAAAAAAAAAAATAAGGAGCATA
>VUQH01019374.1:1789-11898 GCA_015106775.1 Etroplus canarensis | reverse complement strand
ATGTAAGGCCTGCATGAAGCTCCTGGTGCTCAGTTTCTGTGCTGATGTTAATGCCAGAGGAGGTTTGGAACTCAGCAGAGTGTTGGACACTTTTCCACACTATGCTCCTCAGCACTCGGTGACCCCGCTCTGTAACTTGACGTGGTCTGACACTTGGCGGCTGAGTTGCTGTGGTTCCTAAATGCTTCAGACTTCCAGCTGATGGTGGAATATCTAGGAGGGAAGAAATGTCACCAGCTGACTTGTTGCAGTGGTGGCATCCTATTACAGTACCACGCTGGAATTCAGTGAGCTCTTGATTAATCCCAGGGTGGATATTCTAAAGTATTCTGATTCTGATACATTTTTAACACATCACTGGGGGCGTTCAGAGCTGGTATCAGAGAATGAATTCCCAGGTAGAATATGGCTCACCAGATTAGAACAGATCAAAAGCTAACCAAATGTCAGTGATCACAAATCCCAAGTCTGAAAATGTACCATTGTTGCTCGCACGTATTTTCCCCAAAAGGGATTAATCTGCACTGGTCATTTGGCAGAGATTTTACACCAGATGCCCCTTCTGTCGCAACCCTCCATGGCAAGATTGGTTTGTGTCCCCACCTAGAGTCAAACCAGGGACTTTTCGCTTGTAAGCCACTACACTAGGGAGACACTATTAAAAGTCTGAAAACAGTGTCCTTTTAAGTAGAATACATTCATGTCTTTGGGTGACAGTCCTTCAGGTGAAGCACTATCCTCCTAAGGCTATGGTAGCACACTCCTCTGCGCGTATAAATATGATGCTTACAGGAGCAACTGAAGAACGACGAGGGTTCCAGACCAGGCACCAGGATGTGACGAGTTAGGAATGAGAATACACTGTGCAAACAGAAACTACACCCTAAAACCTGGAGCACCAGCAAGCACACACCCCCACACACATCTATTCAGGGTACAGTCACAAAACTACGACTCCTCATTATTCAGCGCAAAACTGTTTTAAAAAGCACATTACAGTTTTGCTTTAATGAGTGTTATTATGCCTTAATGAGCACAGACATGTGTCAAAACGATTCCTCGCATCATTAATGGGTGAAAACTATTAGCAAAACATAAACTCACAGATCAAATTGTCATGAGCTCACACTTGTTGGTGCAGCCTTCTCACGCCTTGCTCTGTTATATTTCCAGTTGACATTTGCATGTGGTGGCTTGCGCAGAGTTACATGAGGGTTAGAGGAAGGACAACCATCTGTGACAAAGCTGGATATTCACATACCCACACTGCAGGACACTGTATCAAACCACACAGACACTGGCCGCACACTCATGTTGACATAACATGTTCTTAGTTACTTTGATCATGACACCACTGATATGACGTGTTGCTGATGAGGAGCACTCTTTGATTTCCATCTTCAGTGGCCTTTTCACTAACAAGCTAAGCCCAGCGGAACACCTTTAGGTTCAGGTCGAATGGGCCTTTAAAAGAACTTTCACGAGTTATATGATGTTGACTATATTACGCTCTTGTTGCAGCCACTGCACAGACAACCATTCTGAGGTGTAATATGAGGTGATAAAAGACAGAAATGAAGTCGTCCTTTTGTGCCGTTTCCTATGATGTGGAGACAAGCTGGTTTACTTACCTCTGCTTGTGGTTAGAATCAGCACCAGTGACGTTGGAGCGATGGATACAACCCGCACTGCAAAACACAAAGCAGTAATGACATGCAAAGACTACAGGAAAATCAGCTCAGTCTCGCTAAATAGTGAATTAAAAATGTAAAAAGTAAATAAAAACAAGGAATTTAAAAAAAAAAACAAACAGAGTTTAGCTCAACTTAGTAAAGTTAAGCTATAAAACTGAGATGGATGTGTGTTCATCATGTTATCATGGCTTTAGTTTTTTAAAATTATTTTATTTAATCGTCTCCTCTTAAATCTTTTCTCAGAACGTGCTTTTACAGTGTAGCTTATTTTAACACATTTGCCTTGATTCCTTTCAGGTATCTTGTTTAGATCTCATGTTGTGCCATTTTTGTTTGGTTTTTGTTCTCTATAGGCAGTACATACATGAAAGTAGGATGATTATATGATGGCAAAATATTAGTTAATTTTAAAATTTTCTTTGCAGCACCAGTCACCCGACTACCTGCAGAGCCAGGAACGAGGTCTGTGTTAACGATGATCCTAACAAAGCCTCTGAGGCTTTTTATCCTCATTATCAGACCTATATGATCAAAACTAAAAACTCACATGCACATAAGCCATGGATCACTGAGGGAATACAGAATGCAAAAAGAAAAACGCACTGTACAGGAAACTTATTAAAACGTGCAACAAAAGGGGCAGAAACTAAATAGAAGCCATGCAAAAATAAATTATCGACAATTAAAAGTAGTATTAGATTAAATAAAACAGGATAACCGCAAACTACTGGAGCAGTAAAGAAATAACACCCAGGAAACATGGAGAGTGTTTAACAGCCTAATTAAAAGTTGAGAAAAAGCAAACTATCCTAATTAATGACAAAAAATGACAAAACAATTATACAGGAAACTGAAGGAACCGTTAATGAATTTAACCATTACTTTGGAAGTGCTGGATAAGACTGTGGAGCTGTGAGACAAGGATGGTATAATGTTGGTGTGTTGTATCTGGACAACGAGACATTTTGCAGTGTTGCCTCTGTACGCCGCCACAGTGGGTCATGACAGATCCAGCTGTGACCAAAGTGCAGACTTTCAGCTTTGACAAAAGAACTGCTTTAAGTGTTTAGGAACTACAGACATTTTCATACATACTCATCCATTTTATGAGGCTCAAAAATAATGAGACAAACTAACATCATCCAGTGTGATCATTAATACTGGAGCCCCACGGGGGACCACGAAGAGACCTGCCACCTCCAGAAGTTTCCTGATGACTCAGCAGTAGTGGGGTAGAGAGGGTGATGAAGAAGAACAGAACCATCTGCAGCTTAATGTGACAAAGACTAAAGAACTGACTGTGGACGTGGGAAGGACCAAAACACCAGTGACCCCCGTTTCCATCACATTCACATTGACAAGCTGGACTTCATTAAACACACAGAAGACATCTACAAGAAGGACCACAGCGTGTCTCTATTTTCTGAGACGACTCAGGTCCTTCAGTCTCTGCTGGACGTTGCTCAGGACGTTTTATGAGTCTGTGGCAGCCAGGGCCATCCTCAGCAGACTGACAGCAGTGGACACCAACAGACTCAACGAACTGAGCTGCAAGACCAAGTTAAAGACAATATTGGACAGTCCTTCACAGCGTCTCCATGACGTGCTGGACAGACACAGGAGCACGTTCAGCAGCAGACTCATTCCACCACGATGCTCCACTGAACGCCACAGGAAATCATTACCACCTGTGACATCACACTCTGTCACTCCTCACTGTGGACCCTGAACACAGCTTTTAAGAATTTAAATGATTTATTGGAAGATTGCACTTTTTTCATATAGGTCTATATATTTTCATTTTCATTTTTCCATCTCTCATATTTATATCTACTATTTTACAGGCTTAACTTTGAGTGGTTATGAGACCTTGCACTTTTCACATATAGGATTTTTTAAATTCTCATTTCCAGTCCTTGTATTTCTATTTACTTATATCTAAATTCCTGCTGCCAACAACAAATACACTTCCTCTACCAGTGAATTCTTTCTTGGCAGATTTGGTGCAGCTGGTTCCACAGCAGCTGAGATGTTTATTGTGCTGCATGTTCTGAATATTTGAAGAAAAAAATTAATGAAATGGTCAAAGGGCCGGAATTTTATTCTCACTTTTCTACTCTGAGCACTCAAAGTGCTTTTATTCCTCTCAGCTCCCTGTGTCACACATCGGGGGAAAACTGGAGTTCAATATCTTGGCTGAGGACACTTCCACATGTGGACTGGAGGAGTCGGGCATCAAACCACCGACCTTCCAATAAGCAGACAAACGGCTCTACACGTTGCCACCCGATGACAGTGACAGTTTTGACAGTTCTTGATCACCTGCCTGGACCTGGATAAATCAGGTAGGGGATTATTCTGATCCATGTAAAGCTAGAAACTTTACACTGGATGCCCTTCATGATGCTTCCCTCCCCATGTATTCCATTTGTTGGACTAACACGAGCAGTACCCTGGCTTGTGCCCCCCTGGCTTAAACTATTTGTATAAAAGTGGCCAGTTTTTCGAGTTTTGGATTATTCATAACCTGAACATGTACCATTGTTACCTGGCTCATTATTAACAGTATTAGATTTTTTTTAAAAAAGAAAAACCTGACCATACTAATGAGCATCATCTTCCTCTTAAATCCCATCTTAATACAATAACTGCAGCTCTGTCACCAGAACTCAGGTCTCTGTGTGCGATTCATGTTGTTCACGTTACATCCTCACATCGCCTTTTCTCTTAGTGCTGCTGCACTCCTGTTGTGTTTGATTTCACTGATAACAATCAAAGAAAACCCCACCAACAGCCTGGCAACAACAGAAGACAGATATATGAGTGTGTGTGTGTATCAGCGAGCGTACTCACCGGCTGAGTTTGCTGGCCACAGGTGGTGCGTTGTGCGTCAAGGCTTCTGCTGCTGTGCCGTCACTGTTCTCGTGTTGCCCCGGGGAAGAACTACAGCAGAACACGGAGGAAACAAAGTCAGTGAAAAAGGTAGAGGCGGCCTGCAGCCACGACTTAATGCTTCCTGCGCGCAGGAAGAGCCCCGTCACATTTCTGTCGAGGTCAGACGCTTCAGCGAGGCGTGCGCTGCAGTGCACCGGCTCGCACTGCGCTGCATGTTTGTTCAATGTTTGAGGCGTGTTTTGAGATGCTTTTAAACACGTGAAATATTTTTCTGAAACCTCCAGGTTCTTCTTGTCTACCTAAACTTTAACATCCCTGAGAAGTTCTTCACAGTGCATCTGCAGAGGAAGTGACGCATCGATGATTTCAGAAAGACTTGAGTTTCAGGATGATGAGAAAAGGAGCCATCTAAACTTCTGAGCTGGGTTCTGGTCCTGGCTAGATACGGTTAAAGAGCTGAATGTTGCGATAATGAGCATGATTGAGATAAAGGGATTGGCAGAGAATAGGAGGAGGAAGAGTAAAGCAGTTTGAAGTCTGTGTAAGTAGGACAAGCTTAAGGCAAAGCAAGAAGAAACAGACGGTAACAGACGAAAATTCTCTGAATCTTCAAAACATAAGAAACTGGTAGCAGCCAGGGGAGACTCACACAGAGTCCCAAAAC
The DNA here is from genome assembly GCA_015106775.1 of Etroplus canarensis. Lineage (NCBI taxonomy): Eukaryota > Metazoa > Chordata > Actinopteri > Cichliformes > Cichlidae > Etroplus > Etroplus canarensis. The sequence goes on along the minus strand of VUQH01019374.1, from coordinate 6,645 downwards.
CAAAAAACACAGAGGACCTGCACTGCTTTAGCTCAGCACAGCTCCAGTGCTGGCTGATGATTTAGAAAAACGCACTGATTATTTCCTTTCTGTCTTTTAAATATCCAACAAGCTGCATTCAGATTCACTGACACGTGACCTCAGCGGGGGTCAGCTGTGTAAAAATGTCCTCTCTGTGAGGTGGAAGCAGCATAATGTTGTATCTGCAGAAACTCCTCTGCAGGAGGTCAGGCCGGATGCTGGAGAAAAGATGTGTTAACACTGCGTCCTTAGAGCAGGAAGCAGTCCACCACACACGCCGTGCTGACTGCAACATGCAACAGCGCTTACTCAGTTTAAAAAAAATAGAGACACTGGTGCAGGAAAGCTGCAGGAACATGGATGTCAGCAGGGGACAGGGAAGGTCACACGGTCCACTCAGATGTGTTTTCCACAACCCCTGAGGCAGGGGTGCTTTACTTCATTCTGCTCCACTGGTAAACCCAGTCTGTCGGCTTGGTTCCTTAGTTTCCATCAGCACTGACTTAAAATGATGTTAGTCAGGTCAATATGTTGGTCTCTGGTGTGTGATTAAGGTATGGTCCCCTTCTGAAACTGAAGCGGAGGTGATTTTAGAGAGAACTGAAGCGTAACAGGTTCACAGCTCCGTCTGATTTCAGGGTCTCTAAGTCTAAGCCTCAAAAAAACCCTCAAAAATAGCAGAGACTCACATAAGAACTTCCCTGTGTCTCTGCAGGAACTTACTTTGTCACATAAAAAGTGGTAAATGATTCAGTATCTCTTTAGCACTTTTCTACTCTGAGCACTCAAAGCTCTTTTTACTACAAGCCTCTTTCACCCATTCACACACACACACACACACACACACACACACACACATTCACACAGCGCTTTATTCTATGCCTAAGGCACATTCTAACTTCTTTGCACACACTTACACTCTGATGGATGCATCGGGAGCAATTTGGGGCTCAGGGTCTTCACGTCTTCAGTGTCTTCCCCAAAGACACAAAGACACTTCGACATGTGGACTTAGCAAGCCAAATCCGCCTGAATTCGATATCAGTGACATCAAGAGCCCTCCTGTGAACTAGTATGCGACTGTGACGAACTAGCTGACGACATGTGCAAACTAGTTAACTAGTGTGCACAAAATGTCTTACTAGTCAACAAGTAAGATGGAAATATCGAACTAGTTGACTAGTATAATTATTTCATGCGAACTAGTAAACTAGTGAGCACACACATGACTTACTAGTAAACAATGTAAGAGCCCAACGTTACAAAGTTGAACCCTTTTAGGGCTTACTAGCTTACTAGTGAGGTAACAGTGACCACTAGTTAACTAGTGAAATATAAAAAGATTTTGACTTGTTAACTAGTGTGACACAAAAGCCACACAGTTATCTTTTGTCATGTTGAGATGAGTATTTAAGCTGATTATGTTGTTTTTCACATATTGTAGAATCACATTTCTTTAAATGAAATGCAAAAGTGTTGTATTGATATGTGCATTTCTCTTTACTTTCTATAATGTGATAATAAATGCATTTATCTTACAAACTGTGTTAAAATTAATTAAATTACATGTTTACTAGTAAGTCATGCATGTGCTCACTAGTTTACTAGTTCGTATGAAATGATTATACTAGTCAACTAGTTCAATATTTCCATCTTACTTGTTGACTAGTAAGACTTTTTGTGCACACTAGTTAAATAGTTCGATATTTCCATCTTACTTGTTGACTAGTAAGATATTTTGTGCACACTAGTTAACTAGTTTGCACATGTCATCAGCTAGTTCGTCACAGTCGCATACTAGTTCACAGGAGGGCTCTTGATATCACTGATATCGAATCCAGGCAGATTTGGCTTGCCACAGTGGACTGGAGGGAGCTGGAGATCGAACCATCGACCCTCCAGGCGGCAGATGACCCGCTGTGTCTCCTGAGCTACAGTCACCGCAGTGACATTCAGCGGTCTTTAGAAAACAGCTTGAAGAGTTGCAGCTGGTATCAGGTGAACGTGGCACCGCACCTCTCCAGAGAAGAACACTGTTCACACTGTGCACCAGCTCCCTCCACCCGAGATAAAGAACCTACAGCTTCGTTCGCCCAAAGTTAACCAAGCATTCACTACAGAGGCAGCAGATCTGAGATGAGCTGTTAGGAAGAGAGATGTGACGTACAGACAGCAGCTGCATGCGTAGGCTGCTGTTACTACACGCTGCAGCCTGAACCGAAAGAACGTACTGCCTCATCAAGGACGGTACCTGTACAGGTGTCCAGCGCTGTCAGTGGTTAAACCTGTGTCAAAGGACCTTTGTGTAAGCAAGATATATGGTCAGCAGCAGTATACCCAATGTTTTGGCATTCAGGTGGAATGCTTTGCATTGCAGCTCCAACAATGAAGCATTCACCACAGTGATAAGCGAAGTTCTGCTGGCACCCTCAGACTGAAAAAAAAAGGAAAAGAGTCAAGCGTTCGGTTTCCTCTCCGGTTTTTGTGTCTACACTAAACACAAACTTTCCTCTAACCGTCTGAAGCTTCTCCCTGAAACATCCCTCGCTCATTTTCCAGAAGTTCCCAGATCCTGACGGCGTCAGTCCTAACAGATTTTTCACTTGATTCCTGGAGTGTAAGCTGACGGTACATGAAGCTATCGGGTCAAAAATCATTTTAAAAAACAAAATGTTTTTGTGTGTAGGTGTCGTTCAGTGTGTTTGTCAGAGACACAGGGGAATGGAGAGAATAGAAGAGAGAGAAGTAATTATAGTGGGAGGGATAGCGCTCACCTCTGGCCCTGCGTGGGCAAAGCGCTATACTGTTTGTGTGAGAGAGCGTGTGTGTGCGTGTGTGTGTGTACAGTAGATTGGTGTGACTGTGGAGTGCTCTGACATGCATTACATCTCTGACTCTCTTTCTCCTAAACCCATCTCTCCATCACTCTGCCCCTGCCTCTCCATCTCCTCTCTCCTCCTCGTCCTCCCACTCAGTGCACTCAGCATTGCAAATCAGCCCGCCAACACACACACACACACACCTACACACACACAGCCAAAGGGAATCATTGTGAGGATCAGCAGGTTGTGTTGCTGTGCCTATACTCATGCTGTACCTGTTACTTTATTTACTGCCTCTTTGTGTTCTGTATGCAAATTTTTATATGTTCACATTTTTGTGTCTTCCGTCTGCACGGCCCGGAGAAATATTACACTTCAGTAAGTATTGCTTTGGTTTGATCACCGATAATCGAAGCTCGTGTGTCTGGAGCACATCAGGTAATCTCACAGTTAGAGGCTTTGACTTAAACTGACGTGTTCAGCCAGTTTCTATTCTCACTCATGCTCACATGTTAAACATTAACATGTTCCAAACATCACATCATGTTTACTTCATTACCTCAAGAAGTAATATCTGCCATATGTACCTGTACATGGATATAATGATAACAATTAGATAAAACAGTTCTTCCTATATATAACGTCAAATATAGCATTTAAATATATTATAACCGCATGAAACAGTAAATGTGTCCTACATACGCTTTTCCACTTTGCCTGCATTTCATTTATTTATTCGTGTATTTAGTTTTAAAACTCTGCACTGTTACGGTGTGCTTTATCCAGGATCCAAGGGCAAACCCTGGACCGGTCAGAGGCGAGACCCCGGCTGGACTCGGGGTTTGCCAGTCCCGTCACTTTCCCCACATTTCCTGGCTGTCTGCACAGCACTGAGGCAACATGCCAAAACACAGACACTCTGAGACATCCCAGATATCAGAGACGGCTCGAAAACACGATTACTGTCCTCAAGTCCAGCTGGTATTACGTGTGACAGTGGAACAATGCTGACAAAAGCTAATATGACCTTATTTAGTTCACCACAGCTATAGCCCATGATGTGTGTGTGTGTGTGTGTGTGGTTTTCTTTAAATAAAAGTCTTGATGAGCAGATAAACATGAAGCTAGCATCACATCATACATGATGACCAGACATGTATAGATCAGAGTGATCTGGGGGAATAACAAACACACAAAAACACAGAGTAGCATTACGTGTTGTTTGTGTCCGCTGTCAGGATGCTGAGTGTTTTAAAAGCAGCACGGTGGACCAGCGGTTCGCATCGTTTGCCTCACAGTTTGAGGGTTGGTAGTTTTGTCTGGGAGCTCTGGTTTCTCCTGTTGGCTTCACGCTGCTGCTGTCAGCTCAGTTAGTCTGAAGAGTTTCACTTCCTGCTTGAAAGAAAATATACTGATTGGTCGAGGCTGTGGGCGCCTTTAACCAGCTGAGGTTTCTATTGGCCAGAAGACCACCACAGAGAAAAACTGCTGCTGCGTCTAAATGAAGCCGCTGATTACTAAATAATCATAATAATAATAATAATAATGCTCCTGAAATGGGTCTTCCTTTGTTTTGCTGCCAGAGAGAAAATTAATTAAACTGAGTAAAAATAAACTGACTGTATCTTTGCAGTAACTTTGAACCAGGAGGATCACCTGACACAGGTGCTGAAACACATCCTTACATCACAAAACATCATCCCAGAGTTTCTCCGTCCCTCTGTCTGTCTGTCTGTCTGCCAGCCTGTCTGTCTGCCCGCTTGTCTGCCTGTCCACCTGTCGGTCTGTCTGCACACATGCCTGTCTAACTGCCCGCATGCCTGCCATTCCAGCCTGCCTGCCTGCCTGCCTGCCTGTCCGTCTGCCCATCTGTCAGTCTGTCTGCCTGTCTAACTGCCCGCCTGTCTAACTGCCCGCCTGTCAGACCGCCTGCCTGTCTAACTGCCCGCCTGTCTGTCCGTCTGCCTGTCTAACTGCCCGCCCGTCTGTCCGTCTGCCTGTCTAACTGCCCGT
>VUQH01019371.1:2128-22783 GCA_015106775.1 Etroplus canarensis | reverse complement strand
GAGACACTTTTCACTTTGTGTCTCAACAACTTTTGTAGGAAAAAAAAAAAAAAAAAAAAGGCGATGGATTCACTGACCGTATGTGTTTGGAGGAGCATCCATTTAAGCTGATTTCAGTCATTTCCATGAGCTGCAGCAGATCATTGGCGATAATTAACGAAATTAGCTTTCAATCTCACGCAGGCTCTGATGCAAAAAAGGTCAGAAAACAGTTTTAAGAACTTCGGCGCGCTCAACTTTGTCTGACTAAAGCATCAATTATAATGTCATTTATAGTCGGTTGGACGGCGGCAGCGGAAAGCCAAACTTCCTAAGAGCTTAAGAGCTGGAAAACAGATGTGTCGTTCGCACAAAACATGTCGAAACTCAGTTCAACACGAACGCAAGCGCACTTTAGAAAGGGCCACGAAGCTGGAGCGGACAGAGCACGAGTGGTACGGTGTAATATTTAGCCGTGTGACGGATAGCCGGCCTTAACTTCAACATGAAGCTCAATCATGTGGTCAAAATATAAGTTTTTAAATTACACTTAAATTTAGTGAAATTTAGTGTCCCCAAGCGGTTCACAAATTTATCTTACAAGCAAAAAAGTCCCTGGTTTGATTCCAGGTTGGGACATAAGCCCTTCTCACCTTGGAGGGTTGCGTCAGGAAGGGCATCCTGTGTACGTAAAACCTCTGCCTAATTACCAGTGTGCGTTAATCCCCAGTGGGGACCTCGTGGAGCAGCTGAAGGTACATTCCTGTTATTGTTTGAAAATTATAGATCGAACATTTCACTATGGTGACCCCAGTGGTTGCCACGGTGATTGCCACCTCCATTTATTCCTTCTTCTTTTAATGAGCCATTCATTTAATCAGAGAAATTTCAAATCCCAAATACACACACTCTTATGTTGTTATGCACACAGAGAAACCAGTGAACACACCTGCCCATCACAGGCACCAAAGACAGCCTGGTGCCTTGCTCAATGGCACCAAAAACATCTACATCCCGAGCACAGTGGGCACAGCCTCCTCCATACACATGGGTCGAGAATGGGGTCTAGTATTAGCAGGTCACGAATTGGCCTCCAGGTCCAGGTGGGTCATGAGCAGAGTTATTATAGTTTATATTTTCTAATTAGTTTAGTTTAATTCTTATTGTTTGAAAGTGTTTAGTTTTGGTTCGTTTCAGTGTTAGTTTTCTTAATTATTACAGTATGGATGGTATTTGTCAGGGGAAGATTTAAGATGTTCAGATCAGAAATTACAACACAAACACAACCCCTTGTGAAAGCAGATGAACCTCATCATCCAACTGAACATCATTTCAGTGCCACAGCCCACTGATTTGTGTTGCAGACCATGTCCATCCCTTTATGGCTATAGTGTACCCATCTTCTGATGGCTGCTTCTCGCAGGACAATGTGCCATGTCACAAAGCCCAAATCATGTCAAATACATTTTTGCTGTTAAAGACGCCAATCAGCGGGTTGACCAAATGTACATGTGCATTGCATTTGATCTAATATATATACTTACATTTCTATTGAGCTGTTAGTCCTTAATTTCAGTATTTTTTATAATAACCTAGTCAAAATGCAATACAAAGCCCGCTTTCCATGCTCTAGATGGCAAAATGCTGTTGCTCTTTATTTTTTTATTCTTTGGGGATATATCTAAATATTTTTCACGCCGTATGTCTACAAGGAAAGACCACTCAGGGAGACATTTATGGGGAATATTACTGTTTAATATGTTAAACACCTGGAAATTTAAATATCTGAGATCCAGCACACTTTCATCTTTTTATTTATTTTTAGCAACCTACAGTGTTGTTGGTGTGAAAGTTACTGCTGCTGTGTAACATAAAAACCCTGCAGGTGTAAGCACTGAGTTTTATCACTTTGAAATGACCTGGAAAGGCAGCTTTGCAGATCTTAAACCAGGGATTAACACCAACACTCAGATTTTTTTTTAAGCAAACTATCTTGATATAGTGTCACTGCGTGGTTAAACTAACTCCCCAAACTTCCTAACTTTAATCTTAATTTATGTAAAGTGCTGTGTGGTGGAGCTCCGGGAGCGGGACGAGCCTTCTGATTGGCTCTATCAGGTATCAGGCAGGAGTCCAACACTTGGTAATTTGATTTAAAAAGCTCGTAATAACCTGAGGTCAATATTTAAATCACTCAGAGGGGGAGACGAGCCGCTCTGCATGTTCAGGATGCTTCAATCTCCATGCTCAGAGTCAAGCGCCCTGGATCTCTATCACCTCCACTCCTCCAACCTTCCTCTACTTCCTATCCTCTTTTCTTCTGCTCCTTCTTATCCTCATGTTTTCTCGCCTTCTCCTTCTCCATGTGACTCCCTTTCTCGTCAATTCAAAGTAATCGGTGTTCAGGTTCATGGTCAATATTCTAATATAGGGAATCCAGTCCAAAGTTAAAATCCAAAATGTTACTTATTTCAGTAAAAGCAAGGATCCATATATGGCATGTGAAAAAAATAGCAGGTACAGTGGCTCGCAAATGAATTCAGTTTTTTAATTTTTTTTTTTTTTTTTGCGTGTTACAACCTGTAGTTTAAATTGTTTTTTAGTCCAAATTAGTGAAGTGAAATGAAAAAAAAACATTTTAAAAAAATCTAATAAATGAAAAGCAAATAGTGATGTGTGCAAATGTATCCAACTCGTTTGCTGTGAACCCCCTAAAAAAGATATGGTGCTACCAAATATCTTTAGTCATGTCACATGGTCAGTTAAATAAGGTCCACCTGTGTGCAGTCTAGGTGTCACATGATCTGAGTATACATAACCTGTTCTGCAAGGCCCCAGAGTCTAAAACAACACTAATCAAGAGGCACCACCCAGCAAGACACACCATGAAGACCAAGGAGCTCCAAAAAGGTCAGGGACAAAGTTGTGGAGTACAAATTACTCAGGGTGGGGTTATAAAAAAAACACAAACTTTGAAAATTCCCACAGATTGAATCCATCATCACAAAAAGAAAAGAATATGGCAACACAACAAACCTGCCTTAAAGGGCCGTCCACCAAAACTCACAAACTGAGCAAGGATGGCGTTAATCAGAGAGGTGACAAAGAGATTAAAGGTAACTCTGAAGAAGCTGGGAAGCTCCACATCGGAGACTGCTGTATCTGTCCATAGGGCCTCTATAAGCCACACAGCTGGGCTTTACAGGAGAGTGGCCAGAAAAGAGCCATTGCTTACAGAAAAAAAATACAAAAGCATGTTTAGAGTTCACTGAAAGGCACGTGAGGGACTCCCCAAATGTATGGAAGAAGCTCCTCTGACTAAAATCGAACTTTTTTGGCCATCAAGGAAAATACTACGTCTGACATTAACCCAACACCTCTCATCACACCATGAATACCATCCCCACAGTGAAGCATGGTGGTGGCAGCATCATGCTGTGGATGTTTTTCATCAGCAGGAACTGGGAAACTGGTCAGAATTGAACAAATGATGGATGGTGCTAAATACAGGGAATTCTTGAGAAAAACCTGTTTCACTCTTCCAGGGAGCTGGGACTGGGATGGAGGTTTACCTTTCAGCAGGACACCGACCCTAAGCATACTGCTAAAGCAACACTGGAGTGCTTTAAGGGGAAATGTGTTAATGTGTTGGAAAGGCCCAGTCAAAGCTCAGACCTCAATCCAACTGAGAATCTGTGGCATGACTTAAGGACTGCTGTACACCAGCAGAACCCATCCAACCTGAAGGATCCGGAGCAGTTCTGCTTTGAAGAATGGGCAAAAATCCCAGTGGCTTAATGTGCCAAGCTGGACTATTTTGTGTGAAATTTTTGTGTAAAATCCAAAGAAAAAATATATTTAAATTGCAAGCTGCAATGCAAAAAGAAAAAAAAAAACAGGAAAAATGCCAAACGGGTGAATACTACTGCAAGCCACTGCAATAGAGACTAACCTGAGATTCCACGACCATCAATGAAACTTGGAAAGAAATTCTTTGTTGTAGCTTCTATTTGCTGCTTTTCTTGTACTCATTAATGTGACTAAAAGATAGTTTGAGGCGCTTGAGCCTTGCAATTAATCCCCACCTTTCCTAATTTCCGGTGGAGCTCCTCTCTCCAGTCCATTGTTCTTGCTTCGTGGCATCCGTGACACTGAATGAAACTCTTCACCCACTGAAATACAGCTACAGTTTTTCATTTGCTTTTCATTAAGCGTCTTACCCGATGGTATCATGACTTCTGAGCCACGCTCTGCTAAACTGAGGTCTTTCATTCCTAAAAAGACATATTTTTATATAAAATTTTATATAAAAAATAGCGCATGTGAAAAAAATGTACAAGACAGAGCTGGAAATATTGGATGTTGAAGCTCTGCTCAATATGCCACCACTTCAAAGTCCCAGGAATACTCGTTTTTTTCTGTCTTTCTTCTTCTACCAGAGACTGGAAGGCAAAAGACTCCCCACCTAACCCCACCTTGCTTCATTCTACCTACTCGCTGTGTTCCCCTCCCCCCTTCTCTCAGTCTCTCTCCTCCTCTCCTCCCTTCCCTCCCTCTGTCCTTCTCTGTGTGGTCTGTAGGGTGAAATGGAGGCCTGGGGCCAACAAGCTGTCTCCACCAGCTACACTGATAAGACACACACACACACAGAGTCAGAGTCACCACACAAGTGCCAACAGTCACAATCACAAATGTACAAGTGCCTCATCTACACACACATGCACACACACGTAGGATCTAAACGTTATTTTACACAGCTCTGACTCTGCTAAGTGCCACCTGCAGAGGTCACTTAGCACTTTAACCTGAAAATTTCTCTCTCTTACGCACAGACATAAAAACTTACACACACACACATATGTACGAGCATACACTATATTTGTGTTCAAAACTGAAACAGAAGAAAATGTGTGTTGTTGGGGTGTGTGGGTGTTTGGTTCACCTCTCTAATAGGATTTGTGTCCCCTGTGTCCAAAGGTTGCAGCCTTTGGACATGAGGGCTGGTCTGATGTCAACAGATCACCTCCCTGACACTTCACCTACCATGACACCCCAAACCCGCACCTATCCCTCCAAATGCCTCAGGGGAACTTGGTATGTCGCAGACATGTGAAAAAATAATTTGATGTATGTACAGTGGTTGTGCTTCACTTGGCTTAACAGGCAAAGTTTTAGTTCTGATGCATGGATCCAAAAACATCTGGAAAAGATGAAAAACACGGGAACTGAAGGACAACGTTTACACAAAGTCAGTCTTATTCTGATCCTCTTTAAGGCTCGGATGCACAGTCGTATAAAAAAGGAAGTACACCCTCTTTCACTTCTACGGTTTTACGTAGCAGTACATGATGAGAAATCATGTGTCCTTACCAGGTTCTAAAATTATTAAAAATCTAGCCGCAGGTGCCAAACAACGCACAAAAGTTTCATTAACAAAGATGAGTGCAAAAAAGAGCAGTCACATGTAAATAAACTAACCTGTGGTTTTAGAAAGACCTTTAGCGGTAATAACTTGAAGCAATCGTTTTTGGTGAAGGATTTTTGACCCTCTCATCTTTACAACATTGCTTGCAGGCATTCGTTTATGCACAGCTCTTTTCAGGTCCAACCAGAGAATTTTAATTGGGTTGAGGTCTGGACTTTGACTGGGCCATTGCAACGCCTTGTTTATTGTTGGGGGAAAACCAAACACAGCATGTCAGCACAAACAGCTCCCATTTTGGTCTTATCTGTTCAAAGCCAACAAAACTGCCAGAACTTCTCCTTTTATAGAGGTGGTCACACTGGTTGATAATCAGTTACTTAACCTCTTAATTCCTATGGAGGCAGTAAGGGGGAACTCAATTTTTCATGCACGGCTTCTGCATTATAATGGCACAGTGAAACACGATATGTTTTTGTGCATCTTGAGCTGTAATTACTTAATTTCAAGACCTGCTAAGGACAAGATGATTTTTATGATCTTCTGATACATTAACCTAAGAAAAAGAGTGTACTTTCATGCAACTGTAGATGTTTAGTTTAGTGGTTCCACTCGGTGGCGCTTTAATCTGCTTTAAGCAATGTGGTATTTATTGATCTAATACCGAGTAAGCTGCCTTCTTCTTCTTCTTTATCTTCTTTCGGCTGCTCCCGTTAGGGGTCACCACAGTGGATCATCTGCCTCCATCTCACCCTATCCCTTGCATGCTCTTCCCTCACACCAACCTTCTGCATGTCCTCCTTCACTGCATCCATCAACCTTCTCTGTGGTCTTCCTCTTCTCCTCCTGCCTGGCAGCTCCATCTTCAACATCTTTTGTCCAGTATGTCCACACTCCCTCCTCTGAACATGTCCAAACCATCTCAGCCTTGCTTCTCTGACTTTATCTTGCAGGACCTAAATAAATAAAGACCCTTGTTCCTTATATCTCTCTTTTTATATATCTAAGTCACTGTATGCATATTAGCCCAGTTTACTGCTTTTACAGTTGCAAATTTGAAATGTTTGGATTTTTTAAATTAGGTAAGCAGTAATAACCCATAACATTAACACGGCCTGCCAATTCTGTAGCTCCCAGGGGTTCCACCAAAACGGCTCTGACTGGTGTGTGTCAGCGAGGTGTTTGTGGATCAACACCTCTGACTTGTTGTAGTGTCACTAGAGCTGTTCACTGCCCCTCACAAAGGGGGACTGCCACTGCTGGGAGCGCTTTTTGCCATGGGGGGGGTAATGAGTCTGCAACAATGATAAGGTGGGTGGTACATTTCAAACCAACATGCACTAGGACTCAAGGTCTCCCAGCAGAACATTGCATTATAATGAGATAATCAGTGTTATTTACCTCTCCTCTCAGTGGTTTTTAATGTTCTGGCTAAGTGGTGCACATTCAGCCCACTAACTAGTAAAAGACATCACCTTTCTGTCGTCAGGTCCTTTGTTGAATATTAAATGTTTGCCTTAGACCTAAAATATTACTATTACAGCAAGAATTGTACAATTACTGCATTTCTTAACCTGTTTAGCTGGAGTTTAGATTCCATTTAATAATACATGTGTATGAATTTCTAAAGACGGAGGCACAAATCTTGATGTCCGTACACAATGGTGTCTTCAAAACCAATCAATAAATAAACTGAATAGATAAATATAAAAATGTTAAGTGCTTGAAACTTGATTTAAAAACTTTTGATTTACTGATTCTCCATCCTGTCCTCCATGCATGCACATACTTTGTTCTTGTCAAATATCCCCCACATTTGTAACACACTGTCAGTCCAAACATGGTGACAGTTTTATAATATTTGAGTGATGAAACTCCAGAGAAAAAGATCCAGATTCAGCAGCTGTCACCGAAAACATCCATTCACCTTTATAGTGTGTGTGTGTGTGTGTGTGTGTTACCAGACTCAGTCCAATCCCCTGTAATGTGACAGACAAATCCCGCTAAGCTGTTAAATATTACACTGCTTTCACACTCGTATTAAACACCTTTCTAGCTCGATTGTACGCACACTCTCCCTCTCTTTTTCATGTTCACCCACCCTGCCAGTACACACACTCAACCTTTGCCTTCATCCTCACTATGCAACAAAACACTTCACACATGCACAACGAATCTTGCCAAAGTCACATAACACAACACTGTCGTATGACAAGCACAAACCCTTTCACTGTAAGGTGTGTGTGTGTGTGTGTGTGTGGGTGTGTGGGTGTGTGTGTGAGCCCTAATCCCCAGTGCTGGCCGTCCTGTCGCGGCGTTATATTTGCTAGTATCAGTGTATCTTCCACTTGCTGCCTAATCCCACCACCCCAGCTCTGATATTTCCTGACATTTATATGAATCGCCCCTCTCCAGATGAACGGACGGAGAGAAAGAGAGAGGAGGGAGGGACGCGGTAGAGCTGGATGATGAAGGGAGAGACAGAGGTTGAATGAAAGAGTGGGGGAGGGTTTCAGGGAAAGACAACCATGAGAGAAAGAAGATGGTCTGAAAGCTCAGCGTAAAGGTCTGCGGGGATTTAAAACGAAAGGAAATCAGAGGAGAGCTGGGTACATAGACTGGATGGACGGCTGGAACGGTTCATTGTACTGATGAAAGGAAAGAGAGTGAAAGTCAGAAGCAGGACGAATGAAAATCGCAGGACGGAAAGACAGAAAAGTTGCCGACCTTGTTAGCAGCATATGTTTCCACCAATAACAACAGGCTCTTATGAGCACCAAGAGACACACACACACACACAGTATTACTCTTTGGAGGCTTGTTAAGGCCCAGCCTAATTTTATGACCTCACGCCACACCTGCAGTTGCTACAGAGACCAAATCGGCTAAGAATTAATAGAGGGGGACCGATCAAGGACAAAATGTTTGACGAGCACTTCAAGTTCAAAATGGGCAAAATCAAAACCTGACAAAACTAAAACAAAGTGCCACAGATGAACCTGTGACAGCTACCTAAGAAGCAAGTCAATCATAAATCGCTTGAGAAAAAAGCTTGCTGAACCCTAAGTGAGACATTTTTGTCTTTTTCGAAAATAACTTACCTTGAGAGCTTAACATTGCGGCTACCTGAAAGATACAATTCCAAATTGTTCACCGTTCAGCCTATTAATGATTTAAAACTACAGCTGAAAATAGGATTGGCACCAAAGCCGCTCTGATGTATCTGACCAAGAGGTGAACTGTGTGGACAAAAGTACAGACACAGGACCTTATATGACATCCCCTTATAAATCCATAAGCATTAATATGGAGTTGGTCCCCAGCCTTGCAGCACTCTTCTGGGAAGAATTTATACAAGGTTTTGGAGTGTGTTCCTGGAAATTTTTGCCAGTATAGCCAGATGAGTATTTGTGAGGTCAGACATGTCGGATGAGAGGGCCTGGTTTGTGCTCTCTGTTCTAGTTCTTCCCAAAGGTGTTTAATGGGGTTGAGGTCAGGGCTTAGTGTGGGCCAGTCAAGTTCTTCCACACCAATCTCATCCAACCATGCCGTTATGGATTTTCTTTGTGTGCTGGGGCAGCATAAAAGCACAGAATTGTTTAAAATGTCTTGATAAGCTGAAGCATTAAGATTTCCCCTCACTGGAACTTAGGACCCCAGGCTGAGTCCAGAAAAAAACCCATACCATTATCCCTCCTCCTCCAAACTTTACACTCGGCACAATGGAGTCACGCAGGAAACGTTCTCCTGCCATGCGCCAAACCACAAACCCATCAGACTGCCAGAGGGAGAAGCGTGATTAGTCACTCCACAGAGCACAAGCTGCTTGGCCAGGGAAGCCCATGCCATGGAGGTCTCAGCACACTGTTTTTGTGCCAGTGGAGGCTTGCAACTCTGCAGTTATTGAGTCAGCAGAGCCTTGACGACTTTTACAGGACTTGGCGACCCCACTGTGCAACTTTACGTGGTCTGCCACGTAGGATTACTTCATGTTTCAGTGTCTCGGTTTTCGACACCTGTGTCTTGTTTCCTCCAGCAGTGAGAGAAAGTTTCTGAGTGGAGTAAGTTTTGGAGGTATTTTACACTTTGAATTATCTTGATGCTTGTTCATAAAGTTTTTTTCAATCTTTTCAATAAATAACTGCTTCCTGCATCCTGATCCTATTTCCCACGAATTGTGACAGAAAATCTGTCAAAAACACTCCAAAAGGCACCACCAGTGGACACACAGTGACGAGGTCTACTTTAATGACTTGAAGTGATAGTTGTATCAGGACATCTGTCATTCAACACTGCAACACCTCTAACTCAATTATCCTGGTGGATGACTTATAAAAAATTGTCACCCTACTCAAAGTTATACAGTATGGGAGTCTGTGGGGACTGACCCCTTTCAGAGCCTCAAGTGGCACCTAGAGGAACTACAGTTTTTGCCACTTGCGTTGGCTTCATCTTTGAGTGAAAATGGAACTAAAGCGTGAGTGAAAACAACGCTTATAATCCTTTCCTCAAATCAGGTTACAGTTATTTACTTTTAAATTGTTAGCTCATGAATATATTTGTGTATTTCTTCTATTAAAAGCGTTCCATAAAGTTAAGTAACATTATGAGTGCTATCATTATTAGCTGCTGAAGATATTGCATTTAGACAAATGTGTCTAATGATATTATATATTCAGCTGCAGAGGCGCCCGCAGCCTGCAGAGATGCAGTCACATTCAGTAAATTGCATGCTAACCATCTTAGGGCCGGGTGTGAAATATGTCATTTGCCTCTGCTCTTAATTGCACTAAAAATGAAGATTAAGAGGATGAATTATTGATACAAGTTGGTATTTAATCTTTTGTAATGAATAGTGAATCCGCTGGTTATAAATATTGTACGAGGCTTCATAATTTGATAAATTTATTCCAATTTGCCCTTTATTTTGCCCTTTAGTCAAGGTTACGTTCATTTAAACTTACACACACACACACACACACACACACATGTAGACGCTAATAAATACTCTTGGCCACTACTGCTCTGAAACCATACACAACAAATGAACTGCTGTGTATTTACCTACCCTCTGCCCTTGGTCATTCTTATATCATTTTTCTTTACCAAGGTCCATAAACACAGACGCACGCAAGCACATAAACACAATGCCCTTGGTTAACCTTGTCTCCCCAACACACACACACACACACACACACACACACACACACACCCACACCCACACACACGCATCTCCACTTCAGTGTCTGTGGCAGTAATTAGGCCATGCATCTGATTGTCATTAAAGAGCAACAGCAGATAATGAACACACAATAAAGCCAGATTATTTCTTATTTCCTCCGCAACATTATCAAGCTGTGTGGTGGTCCTGCATTCAAACCCATGGAGATGAATTGTGGTTAAAATAAATGAATGAATGAATGAATGAATGAATGAATGAATGAAAAGACAGACAGACAGATAAATAGATAGATAGATAGATAGATAGATAGATAGATAGATAGATAGATAGATAGATAGATAGATAGATAGATAGATAGATAGATCCCTCCACACTATGCTAGAATGTGACTTTTAAAGATTCCTGAACAAACATCAACAAGAGCAGCAAGGATCACAGTGGAAAGAGCTCAGGTGTTATCTGGGTTGGTCTCATTTTCTTGTTAAAAACTATATCAGAATACAATACAATCTTAAAGAGCAATACCAAACATGTGCCGACACCTGAATATGTTTGACAGAACTCATAGCTGTGAGTAAGGTATCTGCTGAAAGCGGTGTATGAACTCATCAATCCTGCAAGAATCACCATTTTCCTTTCAGGTATCACCAGATTCGAGGCCTGCTGCTGAGTCATGTTGAGGCTCAATAGAGAAACATCTTAAGACGTGACCAGAGGCTGTTTCAGATGCATAGACTTGATATGAGTATTTTTTCCTGACATGCTTATACATCTGCATCTACTGAAAACATATGAGTTGCAATCATACTGTTAACTTGAATATGGCTATGACCATGTCTTGAAGAGTCAACAAAATTTTAGGTTTATCTAAAGGAGTCCTCTCAGGTTTGTGTTGGGAGAGTTCCCTGAATGTTCTGATCATTTTCTTGGCCCTGCTTCACATGACCTGCTACTTACTCAGATAACGCGAGTCCTGAGCTGGAGTTCTCTGAAACACGATGGGGTTTGAATTATCTAAAACATGACGTGAACTAGTCTCAACTAACTTCACTGACTCTTGGTGTTTTTCCAGTGACTATAAACTTGACTTGTGTTGCGACCTGATTTAAGCTCGTCTTCTTCACTAAAATTGCCGCGAAATATCTTCAATTACATTTTATTCTAAACTTTTATTCTAAACTTGGCTTTGTTTTAGCTAGTTTATTTGTCATTTTACTTTTTGTTTACACCATATTGCACCGTGTCATTATTTATTTTACATGATCTAAATTCATCTCAAGGTCAGACTGTATAATACTCACAGAAATCGCAAAGAACCGAGAAGCTACATCTACAGGCCACATCTAGCATGTTAAATGTTAAATTTCATGACAGTACAATTAAAAAAAGACCGAACAAGTATGGCTTATTTGGAAGGGTTGCCAGAAAAAAAAGCCTCTCCTTTTGGTAGCACAGCTTGCGTTTGCAAAGTTGCATCCAAACAGAGCAAAGAAAGACTCCTGGAACAATGTCCTTTGGAAAGAAAGACCAAAGTGTTGTTTGCCCGTAATGCACAGCATCACGTTTGGTGAAAACCAAACACAGCATATCCACACAAACAACTCATACCAACTGTGAAGCACGGTGGTGGAGGGTGATGATTTGGACTTGTTTTGCAGCCACAGGACCTGGGTACTATGCAGTCAGTGAATGGACAATGAACTCCACTGTACACCAAAGTATTCTAGAGTCAAATGTGAGGCAGCTAAAGCTTGGCCTAAATTGGGTCATGGAACAGGACAATGATCCCAAGCACATCGGAACATCTAAATCAGAATAGGTGAAAAATAAAAAAAATCAAGGTGTTGCAATGGCCCAGTCAAAGCCCAGACCTCAACCCAATTGAAATGCAGTGGTGGGACCTTAAGAGAGCTGTGCGCCCACAAACCTCAATGAACTGAAGCAAGATCGGAGACTGATAAAGTTGTAGAGAAAACAATTACATTAAGTTATTGCTGCTAAAGATGGTTCTACAAGCTATAAAATCATGGGGTGTACTTAGTTTTTCACACATTACTTCTCCATTTTGGCTTCATTGTTGTTAAATAAATAATGAAAGGGTGGAACCTGTTGTGTTTTATTTTACACCTGATGTTGGATTTTAATCATTTTGGGACCAGATGGTTTATTTTATGTCCTGATAGGTAGAGCCGTGAAACTGAAAGAGGGTGTACTGTCTTTAGCACACAACTGCTAGCAGGCCACTGAGTAAGTCTGTGCACCAGTTTGAGTGGAATTCTAGTATTTTTTTATGTTTATACTAATAAGCAGGTATATGGGGACACGTACAGTTTATAGACGCAGTTAAACAAGCCTGCAAGCACCAGCCGGCAAATCAGGACTCCACCCTCTCACCAAATATGGTCACGTCTGGCTGAAAAAACAAAACAAGCTGGTGTCAGCCAAAGTGTTAAACTTAAGTCCTGGATACAGGAGTCCACAAACCAGTGGTTGACATCGCAATACCAATATTCATCTTTTATATACAGACTATGATTTCATCCAGTGTAAAAGTAACAACACCAGCACTCTTTTTATACGCACTCATTTACTCAGCTGCTTAGAATTTAAACACGTAACTATACGTGCGTGCACAAATGTTTTTCCGGGAAAGAACAGGCTACCAAAAAGACTTAAAAGCACCTCTGGTTATGACACTGGAAGCCAGATTGGCTCCTGCAGATGGAGGATCTTGCAGGTTTTGTACATCGGTTAGTTTGGGTTCATTGTTCACCTGCCCAGAACAGACACGCACTGAATAATTTAAAATATCACAGAAGTATGAGAAACCTGTGATGTTGACACGGTTTGTGTGTGTTTGTGCTGTGAAGCAGCGAACAGTAATAATTCAGCAGGTTCACACCTCAGTTTGTTGTTTGGAGGTTTTACGGATCAAAGCTTTAAGTGCAGAGGGAGATTCACACAGATAATGAATGGACTGTTAATGTGCTGAGGCCAAGCAGCTAATGGACACACACACACACACACATACATGAAAACACTGATACACACATACAAAGCTGCATTTTCACTATAAGGTATACACAAAACACACACACACACACAGAGGTGGTAGCTGGCTAATGGCTGTCACTGTTGACTGATCACAGTGATCAGCCAGCAGCAGCTCTAATTGCAACTAAACAATCTGAAAACAACCAGAGTCAGGTCTGTAGGAGAAGGAGGAGGGGGAGCAGAAGAGGAGAAACGGAACGAGAGAGCAAGCAATAGGAAAACAAGATGAAAGTGATTAAGGGAGAGTAAGGAAAGAATGGAGATGGATCAAAGGGAGGGAAAGGGGAAATGAAAGAATGACAGGTTGGAAAGAGGGAAAGAAGGAAGGAGCCAAAAGGATAGATCCAGAACTGAAATGATTAACTAGAAGCTCAATCAAGGAAAAATGTTTTTACTAGTGTAGCAAGAATAGGGGATACAAAGATTGAAGGTGGAGGTATAGGGGAAAAAAGTCAAACCAATTAAAGAGATGTGAAAAGAGGCAGAAGGAAAACTGTGGGGAAAAGTTAAAGCAAAAGACAAATAAAGGCCATTCAGGTCAGGTAAAGTTCCACTGCTTGCATGTCTGTAATATTTATGTCGGCTGTCAGTGGGGATACCTGATCAGCTCTGCCCAGGTTTGTTTTTGAAGGCTAAACGAGATGTGGAAGTGGAGAAAAACTAGTCTAAATATAAATCATTCACGTCACTTGGACAAAGTTATACAAAGTCACTGATGCTGGTTTCGGGCATGTGTTTTTTACAGGTCCAAAATTTTGAACCTTTAACTAGCACTGATCGAGAAGATGTGCATCATTCCCCGGTATTACTGACGTTATTTAATCCCTGTTTATTGTGTTGTGCTGCAGCTTTACCAAAAAGTAGCTGCGAAGACCTGAGAAAGGAGGAGTGGGAGGGTAACTGCCAGCCAACACCAGTCATATGAAGAAATTCACGATGGACGCTGGGTAGGTGAGTGTAAAAGTGTGTGTGTGACAGAAAGACAGAGGGATAAGAGGGATCAACCAAGGAGGAAATGGAGGGATATGAACCGAGGAATAAAAAACAAACAAAAAACAGATGCACAGAATAACCGAAAGCTTCGAAGCTAAACAGAAAATAAAAACCACTCCTGCTTTTTTTTTTTTCCCCTTACCTTGAGGCCATCCGCTGGGCAAGAAGGCAGTCGATTGGCCGACGGGTCCCCTAGGGCTCTGAAGGGCTCGTGTAACTGGTTGGTGTAGAGGAGGCGGGCCTGGATGCAGCGGAGGACGCGGAGCATCCAGCCATGTTGGCGCCGAATCTGCCGCTGGAGCTGATCCCATTGGCTGGAAACCATATGGAGGATATCCTTCAGACCTGGAGGAAGAGAGACATAGGGATAAAATTGAGGGGGGGGATGAGAGAGAGCTAGGGATGACACAGAGAAAGACAAACAAAGAAAGGATGATAATGGAAGAGCAAGGGAGATTTAACGACAGTTACGGTGGGAAAAATGATCCCCATAATTCCATTCAACTGTCAAACTAGTTTCAGATGAGCTTTTGTAACATCACAGAAACTTTTTACAAAATTAAACTGACATTATTTTAAGTGAGCATTGATGCTGATTCCAGAGCTAACTTCACAGGTTTTATAGTCACCCTTAAGAAGAAGAAGAAGAACTTTAGTAATCCCTTAATGGGGAAATTACAACCAGATCTCAACACACTCTATTTTGTAGGCGTGTATTGAACCACATCAGCAGCCCTCTGGTTCCCAAACATCCACTGTCGCCCTGAGCCATAATTCAAGTTTACTTTCAGCCCTTTAATGTGTCTTTTTTGGTTCCAAAACAACAGTTTTGGAGAGCTGGAGATCGCATACCCTGGTTGCTCTGATACACTCTGTTCGAATCTCCACAGCCGAGTTGCAGAGTGCAAAGTTTGCACGATAATGGGAACTAAGCCAGGTCGAAATAAACGTTAATTGTCCATTAAATGCATGGGTTATTTCTGAAACACCCCTACACAACTTGGGTCATTAGTGACTCAGGAATTATATGTGGCGGAACAAGCCCAACATTCACGTATGCTTTTCACAAAGGATAGAAGCAATGAAAGGTGCCACAAACACGTGTTTTTAACATTAATTACATGTTTATAAACACACTGGAACTCATATTCACGACAGTCACGAATGTTTCTCAGTTTATATAGTGAAATAGTTCCGTGCATGAAGGCACAGCTGTAATGGTTCAGGGTGTGAGCTGATCGGGTTAGGAGGTGGTATAGAGCGGAAGCACTAGCTGGGAAAGGACAACCACATTCATACACAGATCAGCAACAGCTGCAGTGGCTCCCACCTGCACTGTCAAAATCTACTGAACCCCCCAGAGTGTGATGGGAAATTCTGGAATTAACCCTTTATTGTTAAATGTCACTTTGCTGATTGATGCTTAGTGTCATATCCTGTGCCGTTGTTTTATGTTACAGTGACCCAGTGCCTGTGTGAAACTGGTTACGACTGGTTGCCTGCTGCATGTTGGTAAAGATGCTCCTAATGTCTCTCGCTGGTGACTATCCTTTGAGGTCAGCTGCTTACAGACTACTGCTGTACTCTGTACTGTCACCTGGCCTCTCTGGGCAGGGATAATAAAATCCATAACAGCAGCTTTGGGACAGCTCTTTTGAACTGGTACCAATTACTGTACTTTACACTGGAAGCGGTTTAACAACAGCAAAGGAGAAATCTAGTTTGGTAAAGTAACACTAGAAAAAGTAGTTTAAACCGCTGGTGAAATCCATCCATCCATTTTCTGCCACTTATCCAGGTCCAAGTCACAGGGGCAGCAGTCTAAGCAGAGATGCCTACACCTCCCGCTCCCCAGCCACCTCCTCCAGCTTTTCTGAGGGGGCGCCAAGATGTTTCCAAGCCAGCTGAGAGATGTAATTTCCCCTGTGTGTCCTGGGTCTGCCCCAGGGCCTCCTCCCATCAGGACATGCCGAAACACCTCACCTCAGAGGCGTTTCCTCTTCCCCCTCCATGTATAGCCACCTTATTGTGGTGGAGAGGTTTTTGTACACTAGTGATCCCAGGAGCAATGCTGTCAGGGGCAATTTGCCATGGGTCTGCTCTCCTGTGGGCTCACCACCCACAAGAGGGGCCATCGGGGTTCAGTGCTGTGTGTGCTGGGTGGCCGTCATAGGCAGAAGCCCTGGCGGTCCAATCCCCAGATGCCAAGACTGGCTTTAGGTACTGCGATGCAGATGCGATACAAAATTACTATTTAAATACAAGAAAAGTCACATATTAAAGTAATTGCAAATGTTTTATACTAAATAACCATCAGTCTGAGCTTGCACAGCTCACAATGAAAAACTGCTTTGTTGGTAGAGCTCTTTAACTATCAGACATTTTCATCAGTGATGAAGTCTGTGTGTGAGCTCAGTGTTAAACCTTTTGCACACGCACTGCACCAGGGTAAAGTGTGCGATGGCCAACCCATGAGTGCCCTTGCCTCAGGGAGCCTTTGCAGCAGTGAGCATGGAAGAAAATGTAATTAAGCTCCCAGCAAAATGTAGTTCAGTTTAATTACGTGTACAGTGCCTTACAAAAGTATTCATACCCCTTAAACTTTTACACATTTTGTCACGTTAGAACCGCAAATATGACTATGGATTTTTATGTGACAGACCAACAGAAATAGTGCATAGTTGTGAGGTGGAAAATGATTCATGGTTTTCAAATTTTTTTACAAATAAAAATCTGAAAAGTGTGGTCTCACAGAAAGGCTATAATAGCACCAAAATATGATGTCAATGACCAAGCCAAAGTCAGTCAAATTTACCAGTTATTATAGTCATGGGCTCATGGTGATTGTAGGATTGCCTGATTATAGGACAGGGGGCGCAATACTCTGGTAGGAAAGAGAAAGAGCAATGGACATATAAGGTATGTCTGTCATTTCTCTCAGAGGGTTTAAGCTAAAGCAATTCCGCTTCAGCAGACAAACTGATAAGCTTTTAGAACTTCTGGAAGTTGTGGCACCTCTTTGCATCTTCTCTGTTATGTCCACAGCAGCTGAAGGCCGGATTTTTGCGCGTTGGCTTCACAAGCTGGAAAGTTGACCTGAATAACTACCTCGTGTTTTATAGTCGAGACTGCTGAGCTCTGCTGGGATGTTTGTTAGACATAAATTGATCTTTGTGCGTTTTGAGTTTCGTTGCTATTTTCTGAAGATCTGATTCATGAAATTCCCCATCATTAGGCCATTCTCACCTCTTCAGCCTCTTCAGCTATTAGTAACTTTAAGTTGTTTAATTCATACACTTCTTAGTGATGCAGTTATTTTGTCAAGTTGGTAAGCAGCAAATATTCCCAAATCCCAACACGCTATCAGTGCTCAGACATTGGAAAACAACACCATTGCACTTGCACCCTTTCTCTTTTCTGCCTCTTGCTTTCCCTCAATGGCTTCAAAGATTAAGAGAAATATACTATTTCTGTATACTGAACGTTTCTTTCCCTGTCTGCTGATTTTTTTCTTTGTTCTTCTCTTCCATCTCTCTCTCGCTCTACTCATCTCATTCTTTGTCTTTATCTCTCCCAGTCTCTCTTTCGGCTACATTCATATGAGGTCTCCTCTCTGAAGGTCACTCTGTTAATCCAAATATTAATAATGAATGGAACAGGGTCGGGGCTCCATTATGGCCACCTGTGTGTTTCACTGTGTATCCCCTTATTGTGTGTGTGAGTGTGTGAGATGTGAAAGAATATGAATGTGTGCAAGAGAATACCGGATTGGTGGGAGGTGATGATGGTGAGCAGCGCTTTGCCTTCCTCCATTATGCTTTCCTTCAGAGTGCTGTGACTGTCCACGTTCAGCTTGAAACTCTAAAACACACAGAGAGAAAGACGTAAAGGTTATCGTCATCATCTAGACAGTTTCCTGTTAACTTAAAGGAGGAGTTCTGCTCATTGAAAAATATGTCTGACTGGTAAGGAAACACGAAGGGTAAGGCAATCACATAAGATGAAGACAAACCTGCATTCTTTATAATGGCCAGCAGGGGGCAACATCTCTGGTTGTATAGAGAAGCGTTAATACATATAGGAGTCTATGAGAAAATGACTCTAATTCTCTCTTGACTTATGTCCTCAGTAAACATTTTTCTGCTGAGGTTATGGTTTGCATTGTTAGTTTTGATTTTCATCTAATACAGCACGGTGTTCGTTTTGCTCATTTTGGTCAAATTTAGAGTAAAATAAACAATAAAGGAGACAACTGAGGGCTTGGTTACCATGCAGTGACCTTAGTTTCTCAGTCACGTGGTTTAAAAGCCAGAACATCAATGACGCAGTCGCTCATCCAGCTCAAAACTCACAGTGTGAAGTACAGAAAGAAAGTAAAAAGGGTTTGTTTTTTTTTTGTCATTGTTGGCTGTATTGCACAAACTAATGAAAAATAAAATCCGCTGAGAAGTCGAGGAAGCCTGCAAGCAGTCATATCCAGGACAACGGCCCTGGTTCTTAAAAGGCCCTAGCCTAGCTTAAGACAGTATTATGCCATAAATAAACCTAATGACAGCATTTATGTGTAGATGGCAGAGGGGCACATGCAAACCCTCATTATATGAACACAGATGCTTAGGATTTTATGAACTTAACGGAAAAGTGGCCATAAAAAACAAACTTGACCTTGACCTTGAGCACAGTTTAGGGGATGAGCCGCAAGGTGAGCTTTGCGCGCTAGTTTCACTAAAATCTGACCAATACTTTAGGAGGGACAGTAATTCTTGTGATTTTGACTGGACGGACACACTGCTCATTAACTCATCGGACCTTCAGCCAGATGAGCTTGAAAACCAAGATGGCAACAGCATTTGATCATCCGAGTACTTTCGCTTCTCAAAGACAGATGCTTAGGAACGACTATGTCTCAGGCTGTGGCCGGAGCGGTTGTGAACCTTGTTCTCTCTCCTCACTTTGATGCCTGCATGTATATGAGAGATCGACAGCAGGAAAACAAAGATAAGAAACAAAGCATGATGGCGTTAATGTAAGCAGGAAAGACAAAGAGATAGATGAGATTAAATAAAAATAAAAACCTGAAAACAGAGTACGTATGATATAGATGGACAGAAGGATGGGTGGATAGATGGATGGAGGCACTGAGCTGCCTGAGGCGGTGTTGGGAAGCACTCCAGTCAGGTCTCTGAACACCATTACAGCCTTTTCTGTCTGATCCATGCATGTGTGTGTGTGTGTGTGTGTGTGTGTGTGTGTGTGTGTGTGTGTGCGTGCTTGTATTACTCATAAATCTGTTTACAGACTCGCATTTTGGGGAGCTGCAAGAGAAGGTGTTAGTACGAAGACTTGGTTTAGGATTAGGGCACAGTTAGGTTAGGTTAGGTTAGGTTAGGTTAGATTAGGTCAAGATGATGGTTAGTGGATTTAAGAAATGGATGCAAGACAATGTTATGAAGACAGGGCTCTGTCTGTGTGCGTGTGTGTGTGTGTTTGTGTGTGTGTGTGACAGCCTGAAGGTGCTCAGGCCTCTCAACTTAACCACTTCTGACATCCTGCTGTGCCGCAGCGGGCAAATGCCGCACACACATATTCACACACACACACACACACTCGGTGCTCTCAAGACACTGCTGTCTGTGTGTATTTGTATGTGTGTATTGTGTCTGATCAGCCCGATCTCAAGAGAAATTCATACTCTGCAAATGCTACGCAAAAAATAAAGCCTCCTTTTTAAGCTTTTCATGATAACAATAACGAGTTTAGTGTGGATTTCCTTAAACATGTTCGCCAAAATATTTGAACGCACTGCATTAAAGCTGCTTCTTCAATGTGAGGCAGAGACAAGTTGTTAAAATAAGATAAAAATGGGACAAAAGACACAAGGTGACATAGGTCCTCTGTATCTATCTCATTAAAAATTTGTTAAGCTTGAAATTGTGCTCAGACAAGGAAAAAGACAGAGAGCGAGAGGAAAGAGAGAGGCTTGGTGGTGGTGGTGGTGGTGGTGGGGGGGGGGGGGGGCTCCTTA
>VUQH01019366.1:2892-16206 GCA_015106775.1 Etroplus canarensis | reverse complement strand
TCTCCATGGAGGGTACTGCTCCTTGTGGCTGTTCAACTTATAGCCAAGCATCTCACTGATCACTGCTACCGTGGTATAGATCAGCTGGTTAGTTGATCTATACCACGGTGTGTGTGTGTGTGTGTGTGTGTGTGTGTGTGTGTGTGTGTGTGCTGTATCCACAAAAAAAGCCTTAAAACTGGTAAAATCAACTTTGGGGCCTAAATCAAAGAACCTCAGCTGTAAAGCTGCACTTCTGCTCTTGTACATAACTTACAGTATATTTAATCTCATATAATTTTCTTTTTTATTTTTATTTAATCTTTAAGATCCTCAGAAGCCCCTCCTCAGTCATTTCCAGTCAGATGACACTCAGCTGTCATTTCCTGCCAACATGCCGAGTGCAGCAGTGCTGGAGATGTCAGAGAACTTGCGGTCAAAGATTTACCTAATCTTCAGCAAGCTTGGTAACTGAATAATTTAAGCAGTTGCATATTATATTTAAAAGAGTCATTCAGTATTTCTTGTTATCAGATTTTTTTTAATCCCACCGTTTATTTGTAGTACCTCCTAGAGACCAACTTATTTATAAAGGAATTACTACTATGTAGAATAAAATGATGTTTTAACATCTCACTTTGCTTTTTGTATCTGGTGAAATTGTATTCGGACTCATTTGTATCTTGTGAACAATATTTGTTACTCTTTACTTTCAGGGTTTCAGGAGCTTCCTGGATTGTTGACAAAAGATTATGTGACTCTGGCTATCATCAGAAGATATCTTGACTTTAAGGTAAAAATGAGGGAAAAATTTCACTGAGTCTTAGTAGCTCTATGATGCTAAAGCTAATATACGAACAAAAGTATTGGGCCACCTACACATTATACCTCCAACAGGAGCTTTTATGACATCCCATTCTAAATCTATAGGCATTAACATGGAGTTGGTCACTCCTCTGCAGTTGTGACAGAATCCTCTCTTCTTGGATGGCTTTCTACAAGAATTTGAAGTGTGTCTGTGGAAATTTTTGCCTATTTGACCAGAACATATGTTAGGTCAGACATTGATGTTGGATGAGGGCCTGCCTCACAATCTGTGCTCTAATTCATCCCAAAGGTGTTTAATGGAGTTGAGGTCAGGGCTCTGTGTGGGCCAGTCAAGTTTTTCCACACTAAACACATCCAATCATGCCTTTATGAACCTTGCTTTGTGTACTAAGGTACAGTTATGCTGGAACAGAAAAGAATCTTCGCCAAACTGTTTCCACAAAATTGGAAACATAGAACTGTCCAAAATGTCTTGGTCAGCTGACGTATTAAGATTTTCCTTCCCTGGAACTAAGAGACCCAGGCTAACCCCATTAAAACAACTCCACATTATTATCACTCTTCCACCAAACCTTACAGCTGGCATGCAGATAACGTTCTTCTGATATTCGCCAAGCCCAGACTTGTCCATCAGACTGTCAGATGGAGAAGCGTGAGAACCACTACATGCTTTATGCCACTCTGTCCAAAGCTTGGCATTGTGGTTGGTGATGTAAGACTTGCATGCAGCTGCTTGGCCATGGAAACCAGTGCCATGAAGCCCCAGCACACAGGTTTTGTGATAATGTTAATGTCAGGGGAGGTTTGGAACTCCACAGTTATTGAGTCAGCAGAGCATTGGTGACAAATAGCGCACAAAAGTTGCTTTGTGTTTTGGCCAATTTGCTGTGTTGCTGTGGTTCCTAAGCACTTCCTCTTTGTGATAATACCAGTTACATCTGATAGTAGAATATCTAGGCAGAAAGACATTTCCCTGAAGGTCCATTAGAAAAACAAAGAAAAACAGGCTTAAAGAACTGTGGAGCTATCCTTTAAAGTAAAATTTTAAAGTATAAAGACTTCAATTTCAGATGACATAAAACCCAAATAAAATATTAAGGTGTCTGTCATGGTGCTGCAGGTTGGTGAGGTTTGGAACGAGATCAGCAGGGAACTGAGCTTGGATGGAGTGAGGCCAATCAGCCCTGATGAGAAGGCTCTGAGCACTATCTGTAAGACGACAGAGGACACGGTGAAGAGGATTGTGGAGGAACAAAACAGTATCCTCGAACTACTTCAGAAGGAGGAAATCAGTGAGGAGGAGCTCACATACACAGAGGTGCTGAGAGTAAAAGAGAAATACTAAATGCAAGTTTTTATTTGACAGAAATCAAATGTATTTTTCCTCACGAACTACTACACAAACATGAATTTAAATTGTAGCTATTCTACAATTATCTGTAAAACCAAATTCTAGTTTTCATGTCCTTATAGTACCATTAATGTCATTTATTTTGTAATTAAAATCAGTTTTCTTTTGTTACATTTTTACTTCACAAACTAGTTTTCGGTGTTGTTTTTATTGGCAGTTGAAATCCCATTGGAAGCAGCAGGCGCTCGCGGCCAAGTCATGGGATAATTACGTTTCCAGGACTTCAAACTATGAAACCCTGAAGGTTTTAATATTTTTAATATAACTAGAAATCCTGCCCTAATAATATTGTCTACGTTGTTATTATAGGTAGTAACTGTGTATTTTTGCTGTGCTTTTTGTATACAGGAAGTAAAAGCACAGAGGGAGAAGTATACTGAATCATCTCAATCCAAAGCAAAAGGCGAGGATGCTACTCTCCGCCCTGCAGAGGTCTCACACTAAAACACTGCTTTATTTAATTTCCCTTAATTTTATCCTAAAATAATGACAGTAGTTTGGCTACATGAGATAAAGGCTGCAGTTTGTTCAGGAAGGTGGTTAGATGGGTCCTTCTGAAAAGTTGTAAAACCTTTAATGAACCACACCTCTCATGCTTAAGTGTCTTTCCTTCATTTGCCCTAAAATTTGGGGAAAATTTATATAGTCAGTTTTCTTATTTTCACAAAATGGGTCAAATACACTTTTAAGGTATGGTGATTTTTTGGTTTGAAAAATGAGGATTTTTTTTTTTGATATTTCAGCTTAGTTTATGGAGTTTCTGGTTTACAAAGCATCTCTGAAATTAGTTTTAAAAGTAGAAAATCATGAAATTCAGGAACCTGATCACTGAGGAAATGATAATTACCAATATTGCAATTCTGTGTATGTAAACTTTAAAAAAAAATGTACCTCCTTCCCTTTGTATCTGTTAAAATTTCCTTCCATTTGCAATAGTTAGGGTGCAAGTGAATTTAACTTATATCGTCCAATACCAATTTCTATCCATGTGGAGTTACAAAACAAACACTAATCCAGTTTGTTTACTGCAGAAGAAAGCTTTTAGAATCATGAATTAATCAGATTATTATGAAGCAACCAACAGACTATTTGTTAATCAACACCTTAAAATGTTATAACTGATTGATCTAATTGATAACAGTGCAATAATAATGTACAATCCCAAACTGCCAAAAAATAGTTTGGACATTGTGTAAAATGTGGATAAAGCAGAATCCAGTGATTTGCAAATCCTTTTCAACCTATATTTGGTTAAATATAACACAAAGACAAGCACGCAGGGAGAACAGTGGTGCGGTGGTTAGCACTGTTGCCTCACAGCAAGAGGATCCAGGGTAGGATTCCAACAGCCAGCTTAGGCACCTCTGTGTGGTGCTTGCTTGTTCTCTGGCTTCCTCCCGCTGTCCAAAGACATGCAAAGGGGTTAGGTTAATTGGCAATTCTAAATTGACAGTAGGTGTGTATGTGAGCATAAATGGGTGTTCGTCTCTCTGTGTTAGCTCTGCCACAGACTGGTGACCTGTCCAGGGTGTACTCCTCCTTTTTCCCTATCAAACCTGGTTTGATTTCAGGTGGGGAGTGGGGACACAAACCCTCTCACTATGGAGGGTTGCATCAAGATGGGCATCTGGCATAAAAATCTCTGACAAATTACCGATGCAGATTAATCCCTAATAGCAATCCTTTGGGGAGAATACAAGGAAGCTTATTTTGGTGAAATCTAATTATAATTGCGTTACTGATTAGAATATGATCTGTAAAAAGGGTCAGTGTAATAAGCCTAAATCTTTTCAGTAAATAATTTGCATTCTTTCCAGTTCATCAAATTCTTTGTCATTTATTTATGTTAATGGGAATTTTATGGTTATTGTTTTCAAAATCCTGTAATAATAACAGAAATGTATTGAATTCATATCAGAGACTTCATGTGCTGTTTTGCTGTGTTTCAGCATTTCATCGGGCACATTATTGCAGTAGAGCACACAGACGCTCAGGGGCCTGCAGGAGTAAAGGTGACTCTGGGTAGAGCTCCAGTCAAGGCCCCAGGTCAGGATAAAAGGGAACCAACAGCACAAAACCCGGACTACTTCAGCACCTTAACTTCCAGAGACTGATATTACCAAAGACACTGGTTTAATACAAGCAATTTTCAAAATTGCTTTAAGTGTATTTTTATTTGTTTTAATGTGCTGTACGCTCATAAAGCTAAACTTGCGGTAAGAATGCATTACTGTGTTTTACAGTTGTTGTGACACATGAAGAGTAGAGCGATGAGGACCCAAAAGTTAGATACAGAGTTTACTTCTACCAAATTTTAATAGATGAAACAAAATGCAAAATACCAGGTTCAGTGGGCAAGATATAAATTAAAATAATACGAGGTGCAGAAATTAGTCCAAAAGCACAGCAAAAGAAAACAGGGAAGCACAAAAGTGGATTAAAATACACAACTCGAAAACAGAAGACTATATATCACCAAAACTATAATAACAGTTTCGGGACAAAGATTCTCATAATACACTGGTGCACAGTATTAACATAGTTTTACGATTGTCATAAGTCAGGTATCATGAAATTATCAATTTACTTTCAGTAATATGTACTCTTAAAATGCCTCCTTTGACACAAACCTTTGACATATGCATGTCACAGCTGGCCTTAAAGTGAAACACAAATAATACCATTATATAGTCTAGTTATCTTTAATTTACTTAGTTTCAGTACTTGTGTGGGTTATTCCACACAGTAATATATCACACAAAATCATGAGTCTGGTAATCATTTTGTCATCAGTATATTTAATTGTTTTAGTCCATCATATGTCACATTTTATTAGTTTGCAATAAACTTAGTTTTGTAACAGCTCCCATTGTGTTCTAAAAATTTTGTTTTTGTCCATTTTTTACAGGACATTTCTTGTTTTCAAATACTTTTCTGAAAACAAGAATTGTCCTGTAATTTTTTTATCCAGTGGCAGCTTTACCCCTGCCCAAATTCCATAACAGATTTAACAAGTAGGTACACAATCAATTCCAGATAGTTTTGCAACATGCAGTATATTATAGATGGTTAAACAGAAGCCCAAACTCAAATATATTATTTAAGAATTCAGAACCAAAAAAGCAGGATCATGAAAACAGTGATTACATTTAGAGGTTTCTGTATATGTAGATACTGAGTGAGTCTACACGAAATGCAGACATGATGTCACTCAATGTGCACAATCAGCACCTTGTAGTCTAGTCCAGTCCCTAACCCCTTATACTCACAAACACATTCTCTGTCACTTCAGAGGATATAACACTGAGTTATTTTTATTTCCAGGAGGCTTATCTGAACCATAACCTAAACTATTAGTTGCTTATTTCTTACTAATTCTGCACTGAAACGGGATTTGAGTCCCACAAATGTGACTGTGCAAAAGACATTCCTATCCACTATATGAGCAATGCAAGAAGATGCACAGATGCGGTACAGAAAAGTTCCTTTGAGATCAGATAGTTCAAGCATTCATGTATAATTCACTGAAAGCATTCTGTTTCATTTTAGCATCAAAATTAATGAATTCATTTGATTTGTAAACCATGATTTTAAATTATTTCACATTCCCCCTGCATTCTTCTAATCATTAAACCTAAAATTTAAATCTTTTGAGATGTTTCTGTGAATTTTTCCTTCAACATGCTGCATTTATGTAACCAGTGGTGCAACATGAACAATGAAAGTCTCAACAATCAACGTGGCCTCATAGAAACAGTGGTCTTATGTAACATTAGAATAACTTTAAACATAATAAATCTGCAGTCTAGTTATGTCCCCAGTAAAGGTTAAAACTCTCAAAGGCAAAAACTTGTTGTTTTTGGCAGCAAACACTTTAGGCTGGTTGTTAAAAAATATTTTCCCTTTTTTGGGTTACATAAGTGACTGCAGTGCATTAACACACATGTCCCTTCAAGCGTACAACATACTGCACAGAGCGACCTCGTCTTCTTCTCCTCCTCTTTCTGCTTTCACCCATTTTACTGGCTGAATGACCAAATCATCCCTGACAGGCCAGAGCTTTCATGCAGCTCTGTGAGTGTTTGTGTGCCACACTGTACAAAAGAGCAGGGACACACAGGAGCCTCTTCAGCACGCCAGGCTGTCTGCTATTTGCTCAGACTGCTGTGAGAGCTTCACAGACTGGTGGTCTGTCTGCTGTCGATGAAGGCAAGGTCAAGCGTTGGTGCTGCTTTTGGATCCCAGCTGGACTCTCATCAACTTCATGAGGACCTGTTAACTTCAAACTGTGAGACTGACATGTTTTACCTAAAGACTGGTGATGCTGTAGGGACATAAATAATAATAAATGGTTCATAGCACACTAAAATATAGTTATAAACAGACCAAAGTAAATATGAGATGACATCGTCTCCGACAATGTAACAAATAATATAATTTCAGCTGTGTTTTTTCAGCCACTTCCAAACTTGATTAAGCATGTTATAAACTATTTATTAAATGTTTACACAGTGTAGTAATGCTAATGCTAATGAATACTAAACATGGGGACTTAAAGTAAGATGGAAATATTATTGTGAAATTTCATACACATGAAAATTCAGTCCTTTTCTTGCACTGAGTGGATTTAAAACCAAAAATTTTTTGAGAAAATGCATGTATAGTTCAGGTGGTATACATTCAATACGACTAAACTGTTTGGTTTTAAACAGTGTTACGTTATATTTTACTCAATGAAAAGAGCTCCAAAGGAAGTTAAGAAGTACTTGCTTTGAAGAGAATGGCTAGCGAGTACAACCCCAATTTCAAAAAGGTTGGAACACTGCATAAAATATAAATTAAACCACAAAGCAATGATTTGCAAAACTCATTAACCAAAATTCTATTCACAAATGAACACAGAAAACATATCAAACGTTGAAAGTGAAAATTACTACCTCATCTTGAATTTGATGGCAACGACACGCCTCAAAAAAGTTGGGACAGGGCCATGTTTACCACTGTGTAGCATCCCCACTTCTTTTAACAACATTCCGTAAGCATCTGAGAACTGAGGAGACCAGCTCCTGGACCTTTGGGAGAGGACTGTTTTTCCATTCTTGTCTGATATAGGATTCCAGTTGCTCAACAGTCCTGGGTCTTTTTCATCATAATTTGTGTTTTATGATGTATCAAATGTTTTCAACTGGTGAAAGGTGTGGACTGCATTTTCCACAGAGGTGTAGCTTTAATATATATTTAAAACCTCCTTAAATAGATTGGACAGTGTAAAATAATAAGTATATATTTTTTTATCTTCTAAAAGACAAGGTCAGTTTTAAGGCTAGGAATTCTCAGTGTGAGGGTCAGGTTCTTGAGATAAAGCTGAGGGTGTTACAGCAGGATACGTGAGATATGACAGAAAAAGTGAGTTTATTTTTTGTGAAATAGCATTTGGTTTTATCTTTTCAAGCTTTTCCTGTCAAGTTGTGAAGGCATCCAAAGCCACTCATGTAATTTTCAGGCAGTTTCCCAGACAATGGATTAAGCCTGTTAGAACTAAAAGAATCACTCAGGATCCCATGTCTGAGAAAGTGAGCTTTACTGTCAACATAAATCTTATTTAACAATGCTCTCTTAATGAAAACAGTAAGAGTGATGGTCTTTTTCCTCTCTTTCAGGAATCTTGCCCTCCCATCTGAGAATCTCGGGCAGCAGGAATGATCATCAGACTGGGAAGACTTACACCGGGATACTTCCGTCTCCTTCAGGTTGGTGTCTGTTTGTGGCTCTTTAAATCTTACTACATCCACACGCATGCTTTATTAAACTGGTTCTACATCAGTAAAATGTTTTTACAGCGAAGTCTTCTCTCTGTTGTTATCATGTGGAGAGTGCGAACAAATTTAAATCTGAATTAATGTTTTATAGTTTTATATATCTTTAATAAAGACGTTGAAGATTGATGAAGAATAGCAGCAGTGGATAGGATGTACAGAGAGCTGCATCTCAGTAGGGTTATATTACATAACCTGTTCAGCCTCCACCCTTTAGTTCGTGCTGCACATACAGAAAGGGGCTACATGAATCCGCTTTCTGTATGAAGTCTCATTTCACTTTTTATTTCAATTTTTTAAATTTATCAGCAAGAGAAAAACAACTACTTTTGGAGTCCATGTACTAAACATGTATTGAAATGTAGACTGATGGTTATATGAAGTAGTAAAAATAATGGTGAGATACTTTAAAGATTTATACTATATAAAACAGAGTCATTACAATTAAGCTAAAATATAAGTTACTTACCTAAAATACTAATGACATCTATCTGTATGAATCAAGCATAATTTATTAATAAATTTATATTTTATTAAAATATATTGTTAAAAATAGAAGTGGTGAAGTAAATGTGGTTTGCATGCTGCAGCTAACTTTGTTTTTAGGAAAACTGTGTTGTGGTTTTAGTGAATTTGTTGTGTTTTTCTTCAGTATATGGTGTTTTTTTTGGGCAGCATTTAATTAGTAATACAGTAAATTGAGACACCTGTTCAAAAATTCTAGTACAGATCCAAAAGGTTCTAAAAATGGCAAATATTCTTAGCATGTGAGATACTGCTGCTTCTGCAAGTCACTTTGCAACCCACCTCCACTTCTTTCTTTTCATGCTGTTTCTGACTTAACTGTTGTTACTGATATCGAATCTGTATAATACCTGGGATCTTGGTGCTGCTTTCCCTCGATTTTGCTTTCCATATATGCATAGAAGGGTAGAGGGGCCCCAGAGCAGAGTCACAACTCTAAAAATAAATTTAGATGCATATGAAATAAGAGCAGTCCAACACTGCATACCTTTGCTAAGTCTGAAGAATCCTCGAATTGTCAAATATGTAAAATATTTCTACATTCACAGCCACTTTATTAGGTACACCTTGCTAGTACTGGCTTGGACCCACCTTTTCCTTCTGAACTGCCTTAATTTATCATGGCAGAAACTTTAAAAGGTGCTGGAAACCTTCTTCAGAAATATGATAGCAATACACAGATTCTATGGTTACTGCTGCTTTCCTGTCAGCTTGAAACAGTCTAGCCATTCTCCTCTGACAACAAGTCATCAATAAGGTATTTTTGCCCAGAGAACTGCTGCTCACTGGATATTTTCTCTTTTTCAGATCATTCTCTGTAAACCCTAGAGATGTTGTTAAGGCAAAATCTCGGCAGATCAGCAGAAAAAAATCTTTGAGTAGTCTGTCAACAACTATGCCACATTCAAATTCCCTTTTTTCCCCCATTCTGAAGCTCGTTTTGGACTTCAGCAAGTCATCTTGACCATGTCTACATCTCTAAATGAATTGAATTCCTGTCATATGATTGATTGATTAGATATATGTTAGGGACAACTTGAATCAGCATACCTAACAAATCAGCTGGTGAGTCTATTTCTTTATTATGGATATATTTTAATTCTTTGTCATTCAAAACATGCCCTTACAGCTGGGAATCCCAGGAATGTCATTGCCAGTTCAAGATTTATTCAATGAAAAACTAAAATCTGATGATGGTGAAACCACTAAATGGTTCGTCCCCCTATGTAAATGTTTTTTAATATTACCCATAAAACAGTCACAGTATCTCTAAGATCAAAAATAACTTCTGAACAGCTTATGTTTGAAACCAAAAGCTTTCATAGTTTGTGGGACCAAGCAGCTGTGCCACATGAAGTAACAACTCCAACAAACAGTTCGGACGAATCACCTTCTTGGCAAAGGTATTAGCAAATGGGACTAAATGAATGTGGTGTAAAAGTTTAAAAAAAATAAATGGGTTATCAAAGGAAAAAACTTACATTCCACTCTCAGTGGGTTTTTCTTATTTCTCACCTCCACTGTCCTCCTGCTTGTGACATTGAAATCAATCTCAGCCGACCATACCTCACAGCAAGCTGTATTGTTAGTATATTTTATGATTACATTAAAAATGCTCCAACAGCATGCACTTGGCCAAGAGGTCCAGTTCAGTGACTCAAATTAATGGACTCGAGGCTAAGACTCACAAATGCCTGTATGAGACAGCTGTCAATCAAAGCAGCCACATCTGTCACCCCAGTATCCAGATGGATGAATTATGATAAAATTCACCTAACATATAGTTGTTATGAACTATTCAGAGGTCAAAACTGTTTTTATACCACACTGCAAACATGTTGTAATGCTTATAAGTTGGACATTTAAACATGGGAGGTTATGGGGATTGACTCACTTTTAGAGGCAGCCTCAAGTGGCCACTAACATAACTGCATTTTTTTGCACATGAATATTGACTTCATTTTTCAGCCCTTGAGGTTTGTACAAACTGAGAAATGAGAAAAAAATGTGGTTTTGCTTTATAATTTCTTTCTAATTAAGTGTCCCTTTTAAGGTGGTGAAATTAGAGCCGCTGCTGTTGCCTTTCATTTTGTTTTACTGAATTTCACTTGATGTCTTGATGTGGGTAATTACAGTTGGAATTAACCAGTGATATACTGAATTATTACCCAATAAATAAAATTTTTGATAATGGACAAACTGGAGCATTTGATTAAAACACTCATCATGATTATCTCCCTATGGCAGCCCCTCACTGGCTGTTGAAATTAGTTAAAACAGTCAGTAAAATACATGTGTGATTAAAATGAATGAACCAGCTGAGAGTGTTCCTCAGTGAGGACTAAGATGATTTTAGAGTCCTATCTTCACCTGTGTGTCTTTCTGTCTTCAGAGGCAGATGTCAGGTGAGATCCAGATTCAGCCACAATGCAGCATCATCAACCCCATTGCAGTGACAATGGCCACAGTGGGGATGGGAGTGTCTCTGTACAGCGCCAGGCGGATGTCAGAGAGGGTCCAACTGAAGCAGCGAAATGCCTGAGAGATCAACAAGCAACTCTCACTTGTTCATCGGTTTAGTTGTGTGTCTGCCGTGTGGGCTGTTCATGTAACAGTGTGTTTGTGAACGTCGGAGAGGGTTCGTGATGAGGCTCAGAGTGTGTGTGTGCATGTGTGTTTCTAAGGAAGGAAAATCTAAGTGTCCCAGAGGGAAAGTGTGAGTCAGCATGTCACAACCGTGAGCCTGTAGGCTGATAATTCTACCTAGTTTGTGCATGTTGCTTTTAAAAGGAGTGCACATTTAATCAGGGATTGGATTTAATGCTATTAATCATCAGTTAACAAACATCCCAACATTTTTTGTTTTGTTTTAATTTAAAACATGTATAGTAAAGATATTCACAGAAAATTTAATAAAATAGCTATGTTGGAGGAACTCAGAGCTTATTTTATTTCTTGATATTAGTCACAAATACAATATTGTGCAAAATTCTTGAACCACCCCTCATTTCTTTATGTTTTGTAAGGAGTCAGACTTTCTTATAATTTTTAAAGTGGTGTTGAGAAACAGTTCTCCAGACTTTCTGAAACTCTTTCAAAGGTTTCTTTGGATATGGACTGAAAATGTGTAAAAAGCAGGCAATACAAGACATGAACCAGTGTTCTGTATACACATATAAGACAACTTAGCAAAGAACCAATTTTAAATTGTATCTTTGGGCACTGTGTTACTAGCCGTCTGTTTAAAAAAATGCAAACTTTGTTACCATTTCTTCAGATCATTCTATGAAAAATGCCAAATATAACACAGTTTGACAGGCATTATTATTATTATGTATTTTCAGTCATGTTTTCACATGTTTCAATAAATCACTTCACCTATTTCCCATTTTCCAAACAAAATATAAAGTAATGAGTGCCACTTAAGACTTTTGCACAGTACTGTGCAATTTTCCTTCAGTCACATCTTGTAGCTCAAGGTATTTTAGGAGATAATTCATTTGAAGTTCGGGAGCTAGACCACACCCCAAAACACAGCTCTCAAGAAATTAACTTACTTGAGAGCTCTGCCACAAGCACTCCCACTTTTGTTATATATCTGTAAATGCCTGTTTGCCCCACACACCTGATTCTTCACGTTTCTGAGTGCTACCCTCCCTCCCTCATTCCGTTTGCCATTCTCTCCTAAAAAGGTATCAGGGGGATCTGCCTGGTCCACTAAGGCTTTCCCTAACCACACCATTCATTCAGCTAAGATTCAACTGTTATTGCCACTAAGTGCTTTTCATTCACACTGGTTTCATTGCTAATGAAAGCATCTTTAGTTATTGATTTTAGAGAATAAATCCTGAAGCAGCATGACCTCCTTGAGTACTAATTATTCACCATGTATCTGTCGAAAGAGCTTTTTT
This sequence comes from Etroplus canarensis, assembly GCA_015106775.1. Lineage (NCBI taxonomy): Eukaryota > Metazoa > Chordata > Actinopteri > Cichliformes > Cichlidae > Etroplus > Etroplus canarensis. The sequence goes on along the minus strand of VUQH01019366.1, from coordinate 3,736 downwards.
CACCAGCAAATATTTGAATTGCCAAATTATAACTGTCGCCTTAGTTCACAATTTACTAAAAAACATGCCAGTAAATGTAAGACTCTCATTCAAAATATTTACACAAATGTATTAGTTTTCTGACATCTGTTTGCAGACTGGTGTTTTCAAAGAAGTTCTCCACACATTTTCCAGCAAAAGGCAGCTCATCCAGCACTTCTCAGCTCAAGCACATCCAACCTTTTAAGGAGGATCACACGGACTAATTTACAGCCTTTTTTGTGAAAAAAGACACATCAGCCAGACTGTTTTCAAAGCAGTCTCTGGTTCTCAGGCCTCATCGATGTGGAAAAGGTCTGAGGGGAAATGGGTGCTGTCGGGTGACTGCACAGTCTGTATGGGGTGATTAATGTGAATGAAGCTGCAACAGGGGAAGTGATTTTACTGTGAGGCATGAATGAGAAACGGTGAATAAATGACATGCCGTTTTCTGTAACATCGGTGAGCTTACTTATATAGTGGATCAACTGATTCTTCTTTTTCACATTAGTTTATCATCGGTTCAGGTCCTAAACAGGATGTAATGATGATGACTTTCCACCAAATACATGCAGCGGCAGTTATTAAGAAGGAAAATCAGTTCAAGTTTATTCATTTCTTACCAATGAGCAGTAAAAATTTCTTCAAGGTGTTTTATATTGTAAGGTGAGGACTCGAAAATATTAGATTCAAGATACAAGAAAACCCCAACAATCAGACGATCCCCTATGAGCCAGCACTTGGCAACTGTGGGAACGAAGAACTCCCATTTAACAGGAAGAGAACCAGGCTCAGGGAGGGGCAGCCAGCTTCCTCAACCGGTTGG
>VUQH01019353.1:2469-13208 GCA_015106775.1 Etroplus canarensis | reverse complement strand
ACCTCTTCTTGCCCCCCCCCCCAAGCTCACTCTCGCCGGGCGGCCCCTGATGCACCAGCTGCTGCATCGTGTAGCAGCAAATAGTCATCAAAATGCCATCTTTTGCAGGCCTTCGCCACCTCGGCTGCCACAGGCATAACCTGGTTGCCAGTGTGTGTGTGTGTGTGCGTGTGTGTGTGTGTGTGTGTGTGTTAGAATGAAGGAAGGGGAGGGGTCATCCCAGTTGAGGTGGATACGTGCCATAATTGAGCTCTGTTAGATGTTGGCGAGAGACGAGGTGCAGCGTTGCAAATGGGATGCGCTTTTTCCCCAGCTGATTCAAGACATCAGGCTAAGTTGGAATGTGTGTTAGCATTTAATAGTGTGTGTGCGTGTGTGTGTGTGTGTGTGTGTGTTTGTCTGTGGGGGTTGTACTTTGTGTGTGTGTGTGTGTGTATTTGTCGGTGTGTATACCACACTGTAACACTGGCAGCTGGGTGCCTACAGTACCTGCCTGCTGCACTGCTATTCTCTTACACACTCGCGCACACACACACACACACAAACACACAAACACACACACTAACTCTCCCCTCTCTCTTCCTGTCTCCCATATTGGGGAGTGGAATAGATGTTGGGGACCGATAGTAGCCCAGTGCCACTTCCTGGTCTTGCTGATAAGCTCTCTTTGCTTGCAGATGGCTATCACTTAAAGGGTCCACACACACACACACACAAACCCACAAACTCACACACACAGTCATGCTACCTGTTGACAAGCCCTAGCACAGCCCTCCCGCTGGCACCACAGTGGCAGCAGAGCCTCTGGTTATCTGCTTGATTTCACTTACGTGTGTGTGTGTGCGCGCGCGCATGCGTGTGACAGCGCGGCTGGGAGATAGAGAGAATAGGTGTGTATGTGTGTGTTGTGTGTATTTTTTCGTTCTCGCATACACGCAGAGCCCCCTGTGAGAGGTAGAGTGATGTATTGAGGGAGAGGGCTGATTAATGAGGAGCGTTTATTAGAACATCTGTGTCAAAGATGGCGGAGAAACAGGGAATGAGAGAGATAGGAAGAAAGATGGGATGAGAGAGAGAGGGAGAAAAGCACACCATCTTCTGCAGGCCTCTTGTCTTTTGCCTGGAGCCGCCTAAGCCCAGATATACTGTAAATAAAAGATGCCAGGCTGAAGGAGAGGAGTTCATTATCCCCCCTGACTTAAAGGCGAATTCTTCTTACGTTAAATATATGGTGTACAGATGGAGCTGGAGACAAACCGTCAATGCAGAACCAAAGAATGTTGAGCATTGCTGTCTTCTAAATATAGAAAGGAAACAGTTAATGTGTAAAAAGAATCATTTTGATTTCCTAACTCTGACCTGAACTCCAGCAGGGTTCCCACTGGAAAAAGGCTTTTCAATATATCTGTAAAAGACCGTTTTGTTATACAGTGCGAGTCCAAATGCAAACCCCTTCGCCCTCCTGCTTCTCATCATGATGGAATGATGCACCGCAGCATGGTTGGCACAAATTCACAGCCAGCTGCAGTCACCCATATGACTTGCCTCAGCTGGGTTGACTTTGACTTGGACAAAAGATAAATAAATAAATAAGCAGCTGAACACTGAATTTGAGTCCACCTGGTGCAAGCAGGTATCGTAGCAATCACGTGGGGTGATTAGTGGCTGTGGTTGATGCACTGTATGGATGAAAATATGTGGCCACACCTCTTAATTATTGGATTCAGGTGTTTGATTCAGTCCCATTGCCTCAGGTGTTAAAAATCCAGCAGCTGGCCATGCAGTCTGCAGCATGGTACTGTAATAGGATGACACAGTCGCAACAAGTTAGTTCAGGAAATTTCTTCTTTCCTATACATTCTACAATTGGCTGTAAGTGATATTATTGCAAAGTGAAAGGGATCACTGCAACTCAGACCGAGCAGGGTCACTGACTGCTGAAGTTGTCTCTGCCCACTCAGTAACTGGCAAACCTAAAAAACTAAACCTCCTCTGGCATTAACATCAGCACAAAAACTATGCACCAGGAGCTTCACGGCATAGGTTTCTATGACCAGTCAGCTGCATGCAAGCCTTACATCCCCAAGCACAATGGCAAGGATTGATAGAGCGGTGTAAAGCACATGACTACTAGTGAAAATGTGTTCTGTGGAGTGAGGAATCACGCTTCTCTGTCTGGCAGTTAGTGATAGATGAGTCTGGGTTTGGCAAACACCAGGAGAAGGTTATCTGCCTGACTGCGTAGTGCCAACTGTAAAGTGTGGTGGAGGAGGACGCTCCAGTGCCCAAAGCAAGGTCCATAAAAGCATGTTTGAATGAATCTGACGTGGAGGAACTTGACTTGCCCGCATAGATCCCTGACCTCAACCCCATCCAACTCCTTTGAGATGAACAAGAACAGAGACTGTGAGCCAGGCCCTCCGATCCAACACTGGGGTCTGACCTCACAAATGCTCTTCTGGGTGATTGGATAAAAATGCTCATAGCAACACTCCAGAATCTTTTAGAAAAGCTTCCCAGAAGAGTGGAAGCTGTTACAGCTGCAGTGAGAGGACCCACTCCACATCAACACCTATGGATTTAGAATGGGATGTCATAAAAGCTTCTGTAGCTGTAATGTGTAGGTGCCCCAATACTTTTGTACGTGTAGTGTATCTTTTTGAATTTCTGTTTTAGAGAAGTGACACGAAAAGTCTTTCTAATCATTTAACTGCTTCTTTTCCAACCTCAGGTGGATTCTGATATCAATGAAGCAAGGCTTGGGTAACACAGTCAGTGTGTTGAAGAACTTTAGCTTTTATAACCTAAGACATCCAATGGAACTCGTTCATCCTGTAAATCTTTTTAGGAGGAGCTGTTGCATGAAGCTGGATAAAGTTGTGCTTAAAGCTGTTTAACATTTGCTTAAGCCCAACCTGCTGCTTTTTGACAAAAGAGACTTGTTTCTGTCTTGTTTCTTAGCTGTAGTGCTCGTGTGTGAGGTACGTACAGCTTTAATCCCGAGGTCAGGAGGTCACAGTTCGATTGACCTTTCTGATGACACAGCTGTCACCCTTTAACCTCTTTTTTTTGTGCCGGAGCCAGAGAACCAGAATCATCCCGTGGCTGTTCATTTATGCTCACGCTGCCATGCTACTCTGCCAGAAGCTTCCCACCGCCTATCCTCCAACCGCATATATTATAGAAAATGATAAAGATGGCATACCTATAATTTGAAAACAGATGGTTTGGTTCTTTTGAATATTTATAACAATCAAAAACAATTTCTCCTGCGCCAACCTCGCTATTCACCCGGAGGCCGGCAAGGTGTTAAAGCATTCATTTTAATGAAACTGGATGGTAGAGAGGGAAAAAGCGTCCCTTTGTTTTTCCAAGTCGAAGGAGGGTGGTTGAAATAAATGTTGAGAGGGCAAAGAGCCGAGTGTACGGGGGGAAGATGGGAGCACATATGCGTTGGAGAACGACATGCTCAGTGCGGCCCCCAATCTGCTTGAAGTTGTTGTCTTTAACAGATTGTATAAATAAAGAGCTGTGAAATAAAAGGGCTTTATGTGTTTACACTGCTCAGATCCCCAGGTGCTGATATTTAATAAGGCGCGCTCTTTTCTCCTTTCGAAGGTAAAGTCCCGATCCCACGTACGCGACAGTGATTCGAATCAACACGACATGAAATCCGCAGTGCTTCGTTGCGGTGTGGCCTTCTGGAGCACAGTTTTTATGAAACAGATGCGAGCCGTTGCGGTGCGTTTGCGACTCCTTTGCGATGAAGATACGAAGTGCGACGGAAAAGCAGAGGTGTTATGAATTCACCACATGTTTCGAGGTGTTTACGGCTTTTGCGAGGCGAGGTTGTCATACCTGCCTTGCAAGTGCTTCGCGAAAATTTGTGACACTTTGTTGCCAAACCAACTCAATTAGGGTACGTTTACGAAGAAATTCCAACAGTCTGCAAAACTTTTACGATGTGCCCTGAAGGTTTATGTAATTGTATCCCTTTGCGAAAGTTTGGGAAATTTTAGCAACGGATCTCTGACTTTTGCAACAGTACGAGGTATTTGCGAACTGCAAATCATTACGACACTTGACTTCGATAGCGAAGTAGTTACAGCATGTTTGGGATTCACTGCGAGCCGAATTTACGCCGACTTGTAATCACGTCGTCGCGGGGCTTCAGATCGTTGCCGCCAAAGTTCTCTTGGTGTCAGCAGATGTAGTCGACCTTATAACCGACCCACTCTGAAAGAAGTTCAGACAAACTCATCGGCATTTGATAAAATCATTTAAAATTAAGAACAGATAAAAACCCCTTCTTCGGTATGATTTCTTTTACCTGTAGACGAAAAGACCCCAAATTTCTGCATGTCTGATACTTTTCAGTTGGCTTTTTTGTTTGTTTTTTTCTAGTGCTGGGTTTTACTCGATCCCTTATATTTTATTTGTTTTGACAAGCTACAGCGTTACTGCATGTTTCACAAGCTTTACTATTATGTCTGCATTTCCCACAATGAGAATCTAAAGTCTCCCTCTCGTTCTCTCTCCCTCTCCCTCAATCAATCTCTCTCTTTCAGAGTATGATTTCCTCCATTGTGAACAGCACTTACTATGCAAATGTGTCGGCGGCGAAGTGTCAGGAATTTGGGCGCTGGTATAAACATTTCAAGAAGACAAAAGATATGATGGGTAAGCAAAACGGAGGGGCGCAAAGTATGGTGCTCACACTTTTGTCTCTTTGCACACACACACACACGCGCGCACACACACTCGCACACTCACCAGTCACCGTTCTAATATGTTCTCTAACCAACCGACTCTTTGTCTTCCTGCTGTTGCACAAAGCAGAAATGCATTTATATCTTGTTGTCTAATAATTTAAGCTCACTCCAAGCGGCATTACAGTTAAACACAGTGTTAACTTTGATTTATCAGTTATTGCTTTAACTAACACTAATGCGAGGACTGTTTTTTTTGTGTGTGTGTGTGTGTGTGTGTGTGTGTGTGTGTGTGTGTGTGTGTGTGTGTGTGTTAACAAAAAGCAAGGATGACTTCGACCGTCTAAAATTCAATTAGATTTTCTTATCAACCTTCTACCAACACATGCTTTATATAATCTGAGAAAAAAAAAATCCCCTTTGACCTGCCAGGAAATGAAGTTATATAATAGCAGTAGCACCCAAGCTGGAGATAGTGTGCCGATATATTTTTATGTCTTTTGATTAAGCGCAACACCGCTCTGTTGTGAGGCAGTTTAATGCTGAGATATTAGCTTTAGCAATCTGTTGAACATTATCTCTTTTCTTTGCCAGCGTTGCTACTGCTTGCAGTGATGACAGACAGAGATATTATATCAAAATGTTTTCACAGCCTTCCATGCAAATAGCGGGTTGTGATCATATCTTATCTGATGTTTTGTTTTTTTTTTCTCTCTTTCTCATCAGTTAAAGTAGCAACATACACTGGGAACTTTATTTACTTGAGACCTGCTGTACTTTTGTACTCCCTTGCATACTCCTACACATTTTCTGTCACTATTGTTTTCGATTTGGTTTTATGTTCCTCAAACATGGAAGCGCTGCCGCTGCCAGTCGGGGCTCGGTTTTAAATGCTGATGTTTTAAATGTCGTGTTTCTGCTTAGCTGCAGTGGGAGAGACAAACTGTAGAAAGCTTTAACCCTGTGTTTTTTTCCTCACAACTCAATTCAATGTATGCTGTGTGTGTGTGTGTGTGTGTGTGTGTGTGTGTGTGTGTGTCTGTGTGTGGATGGATGTGTTTGCGTGTGTGTGCATCTGCGTGCCCTGCCATTCAGGCATGCGCCAACCCTCCCAGCTGGAGGGGTACCTGGGGACGTGTGTCCTCCGTGAGAGCCCGCGTGCCAATGCACTAGGTATGTTTCAGCATGGGCACACACACACACACACACACACAAACACACACATCACACACACTTTGAAGGACTTTGCTTTGGTGTAAATTAACTGCATGGAAACTTTAAATAACCCAGGGGCGTGCCTAGTTTTTTTTTTTTTAAATGGGGTGGCACAAGGGTGGGGGGCAACAGCTAGGCAGTGGAGGTGGGGTAGGAAGACATTTAACTCTGGTCCTGATTTTCAGGCTTTTCGTCCTGTTATAGATTTATTACATGATAAGTTTTGCTGCACAAGTGTTAAAATGTCATTTTTGTGTTGAATATTTGTTTTGCGAACTGGAAAAAATTTTAGAAATCAATAAATAATTTAGACTTTGAGCTGCTGGTGAAAATGCAGATTGCAGCAACTGAATACCTGTCCTCACATCCACCTCCTCCCTTTCCAAACCTGTCCAAGAACCTGCACTGGCCATCAGAAAGCAAAATATCAGGTCCACAAATATTTACGGTCCGGTTGTTTGTGTATGTAGCTATAATCAAGAATTAGAAATGCAATTGAACTGAATAAAATTAAGGAGTTGAAAGTTCAGTTTTTATTAATTAATAGATTATAGTAAGTGAGTAATGATAGCCATTCTGCATTGTGATTGCATTTTGTGGTAAACACTAGTTACGCTGTGACACTGTTGAAACATAGCTGTGCAACATGGTAACACCTATGGAAGGGGACCTGCTAACATTGTATGAATAAATATCTTTTCGTAAGTAAACAACGATTATTATCCTCAATTGATTTTATTACTATAAAAGGAACGAATATTAATGTTAGACTCAATTGATAATGGATCAAATCAGAATTTTTCACACTTATGATCGTATGTGCGTAGCTTACACCAGTTGTATAATCAAAACATATTTAAAATACCTAAAGTAAACATACTCATACTCATACCATTTTTTAGTAAAGTATTCAAATAGATTTACTAATTTAGAGCCCTACTTTTCCTGTTCTTGCTCTCATCCAGTGGTGTTGGGCATTCTAAGATAAACAGTATTAGTGGCAGTGGTGGGGAGGCCAGTCGCGTTTCGGGGGGAGTGCCACCCCATTGCCTTCTCTCCGGACGCGCCCCTGCTATATAACTGCTGTATAACGATAGAGGCATCAAACTTAACTCCGATCATTCCAGTGATCCTCGTTGTTTGGACCCTGTTTATGTAACGAGCCTATTCAAATTAATGCCCGAAGATAAGCACACAGCCAGCTTTTGAGAAGCTGCATTCTTTCCTTAATGCCCAAACTCAACGCTTAATGCTAACGGCCAGACTTCCCAAAAACGGAATCACAATTATAATCTTAATCTTGATCCAGAAACCAAATACAGTCATTTTAAAGTCATATTAAAACACAAAAATGATTCACTCTGTTAGCTTGTTCTCTGTTCAGCATCTTTTACCCTCCCACAAGCTACAACTTTTAAAGTGACACAAGTAGGGAGCATCCACCTTGGTGACACCCTTAATTTAAAGTTCCTTTCCGCTTTGAGTAATAATCTAAATTTAAAGAAGCATTAGTTTGCATCAGTTCTGTTTTTTCATATCACACTCACTGAGAACGTCAAGTCCTGATAAGAACCTAACCACAGTAGTTGTATATGCAGACAGAGGGGCGGCGATAACATCTGAGGATGTACTCACACACACACACACTCAAGTCTAGCACACACATTTCGTGTCAGCCAAACCTCAGACACAAAACCTTGGCACACGAGCCTCAGGTGCCCACCACATGCCCGTGGCAAACCTTCCTACCCCACTCCAACCTCAGTATTTATGATGGGCTGTTGTATGTGGCCACAAATGGCAGAAAGAGAAAAAAACACTGGTGAACTGCCAAGCACGAAGGCTGTAAGAGAGAGCGGCACAGCAACCCTTTGTGCTTTGGAAGCAGTGTCTTATGTGATACCGCGTGCACTTCAGCACTTTGCGTTTAGTGAGTAGTTTTAGCCCGAAGTCAAGGGGAACAAGTACCTGGTCGCAGGTACCGTGTGTCAGCTCAAGTGGGTACCAGCGAGCGAGTGCAGGCACCGAAGCATAGGAGCAAGAGTTGGGTCAGCGTCTCTCTTTCTCATTCCCTCTCTCACTCCCAGTCACAAACACACACTCCCTCCCTCCCTCCTTCCCTCCCTCAGCCCACATCCCATTCCCATTGTGTGTTTAATCCGGGGCTCTTTTGTGGCAGGATTCCACACGAGGACTCCCGCTTCTGTGGCAGCCTTTTTCTCCCAGGGCCTGCCATGCTCTTCTGTCACCCCTTCTCTTTTCAATTTGCATGGAAATGCCTCCGTGTGCCTGTGTGTTTGTGTGCTGTGAGTATGCCCCCCAGCAGTCTGTGTGAGCAAGCATATGCACATACACATTCGCATATGAGTGAAAAGGCACGCCATACCATCAGAGCCAGGGAATGCCAGGGATTATGGGAAGAGATGTGATTATTACCAAGATTTTTTATTTTTTTGTTTTGTCCCCCCCCTCTCCCTCCACATCATTTGTTTTCGACAAACACTCAATAGACCCGTCTTGGCCGGGCGTTTTGTGCTTGCTGACAGTTAAGAAACAGGCAGCTCAAACACACGATTATTGTGGGTATTTTTGGAAAACATCCATGGACTTAATCTTTCATCTGCTGAAAAATTCAGCTTGTTGAAGACACCCCCCCCCCTTCCCTTAACAGCAATTTATGCTTTTCACAGTCTCATACGATGCTTTTCTGTGGGATGTGGAGGCCGCGGCTCACTTCTGAGGTGTTAATGTTGCCATCCGTATGAATTCTTAAATACTGCCCCCTCACTCACTCGGCATAGTACATGCGAAAAGCCTCAGCATATGTGAATTCCTTAAAGAGAGGCGGTAACCTGAAAAAAATTCAGCTCCTCCAAATGCTCGTTCACTTCGTTGTGGGTAGCACTTTAAATGTTAAATCATTGTTTTCATCCTCTAAGCACATAATTTAAACCTGTCTTAAAATATTCCCCAGCAGCCATTATGGACTTAAAGATTCCCAAAGCAAGAGATGCCGCAAAAATCTCCGAAATGCCATTAAATGACGGCACATAGGGTTTTTTCTTCTCACAGACACTTCAAGCCAAATCTGTCTTACTATTTCGAACAAGGTAGTTTCTCAGGTTACTCACTCTATCTTATGATGTACCCCTGCTTTCTCTGTTCCCATCATTTTACAGTGGCTGTAGCATGCTAACACGTCCCTGTTAAAATACCAGGTCTTTCTAATGTAAAAAAAATGACACCACAAAAAATCATTTCAAAACTTTTTCCACTTTTAATGTGACCTATACCTGGACAATTCAATTAAAAAACAAATCTTTTAGGGGAAAAATATAAAAAAATGTACTATAAGCTGGTTGTATAAGTGTGCACACCCTAAAACTAATACTTCGTTGAAGCACCTTTTGCTTTTATTAGTCTTTCTGGGTAGGAGTCTATCAGCATGGCACATCTTGACTTGGCGATATTTGCCCACTCTTCCTTACAAAATCTGTCAGATTGTGAGGCCATCTCTTTTGCACAGCCCTCTTCAGGTCACCCCACAGGTTTAGTTGGATTTAGGTCTGGGCTCTGGTTGGGCCATTCCAAAACTTTCATTTTCTTCTGGTGAAGCCATTCTTTTGTTGAGTTGAATATATGCTTAGCCTCGTTGTGGTGCTGAAAGGTGAAATTCCTCTTCAGCTTCAGCTTTCTAGCAGACATCTAAAGGTTTTGGGTAAAAATTGCCTGGTAATTGGACGTGTTCGTAAGTCCCTTCACCTTGATTAAAGCCCCAGTTCCCGCTGAAGAAGCATGATGCTGCCACCACCATGCTTCAACATGGGTGTGGCATTCTTCTGGTGATGCACTGTGTTAGGCGACCTGATGTATTTTTTTTTTTAATTTACCTGGGCCTGGATATGTTTCTTTGTAGGAAAAGACTTTCATCTTGTAACCATAGAGAATACAGGAGATTGTTGTCACATGTTCTACACAACCAGTACTTGCCAGAAATTCCCACAGCTCCTTCAGTGATGCTGTAGGCCTCTTGGCAGGCTCCTTAACCAGTGTTTGTCTCGTCTTTTCATTAACTTTGTAGGGACATCCAGCTCTCTGTAACGTCACTGTTGTTCCATATTTTCTCCACTTCTTGATGACTGTCTTCACTGTGTTCCATGATATATGTAATGCTGTGGAATTTCTGTCCCCTTCTCCTGACTGATACCTTTGAACAATAAGATCTTTGATGCTGTGTCAGCTCTCTGTGAACCATGGCTTTTGCTGTAGGATTAAACTGAGTGATTGTCAGGAAAATCCTACGAGGGCAGCTGAACTTTATTAGGGGTTAATCAGAGTCACTGTAATTGATGGCAGGTGTGTACCCAGAAAGACTGAATGCTGGGATAAAAGCAAAAGGTGCTTCAACAGTGTATTAGTCTTGGGTGTGAACCAGCTTATTGTACATATTTTAATTTTTTTTATATTTTCCCCCTGACAGATTAGTTTTTTAATTGAATTGTACAGGTTATAGGTCACATTAAAGGTGGAAAAATTATTGTGGTATTTTTTTTTTCATCAGATAAACCCGGTATCTTAACAGGTGTGTGTGCACTTTCTGTATATTCCGCTGTATATTTAAACCATGTTTCCCTGAAGTTGTCATATTGGCTAGCTTGTGTTCCTTATTTTAGAATTAAGTATGCAAAGGGAGAATCAGATTTAGCGGTCTTGCTTCTGCCTTTGTGGATGTGTACACGCACGCACACACACACACACACACACACACACACACACATGTCATTCTTTTTTTTTTTTTTTCACATGATGAGGCCA
>VUQH01019337.1:1661-16973 GCA_015106775.1 Etroplus canarensis | reverse complement strand
AAGTACACAAGGGTATATCTATCTTACCATCATCTTCTAGTGTTTCATGTTAAAAGAGAAAAAATGCTTTTGAGTGATTAATGTGTGTGTGTGTGTGTGTGTGTGTGTGTGTGTGTGTGTGTGTGTGGTGTGTGCATGCTGTATCTACTTGTGTTTATTTTCCAACAGAACTGATCTATATTTAACCTGACGGTAAGGAGATAGTACAAAAATTTGAACCTCACCCTTTCAGCTGTTGTTCTCTCTTCTTTTTTCTTCTTGGTTGTTTCTCATTTCTTTGGATCTGGTCATGCGTGCGCAGTTTTACGCAGTTATTCATATTTAGTGATTATACAGTAATATTAAACATTTGATCATGAACCAAAGTATTAACCAAGTAATTTTTGACCTGATATTGGCACCTATACTATATGTACAAAAGTATTGGGCCATACCTTTTGATCATAAGTTTTGGTGTTTCATTCAATCTCATTGCCAAAGTTTTATGAAATCGAGCTCCTAGCCGTGCAGTCTGCCTTTAAAAACATTTATGAAAGAATTGGTCGTTCTCAAGAGCTCACTCAGTTTGAGCGTGGATGCCACCATTGCATTAAGTCAGTTTGTGAAATTTTGTCCCTCAAAGATCTTCCACAGTCAACTGTAAATTGTATTATTGCAAAGTGGAAGCATTTAGGAACCACATAAACATAAACTGGCAGTCCACGTAACACTACAGAGCAAGGATTGGTGAGTGCTGAAAAGTTGCTTAAAAATGACCAACGATCTGCTGATTCAGTAACTGCAAAGTTCCAAACCTCCTCTGGCATTAACATCAGCACAAAAACGTTGTGCCAGGAGCTTCATGGCATGGGTTTTCATGTGTGAGCAGCTGCATGCAAGCCTTACATCAAAAAGAACAAGCATCTGATGCAGTGGTGAAAGCGTGCTGCAACCAGACTCTGGAGGAGTAGAAACCTTTTCTGGGGTGTGACAAATCAAGCTAAAGTATCTGGCAGTCTGATGGATGAGGCTGGATTTGGTGAATGCCAGGGGAAATGAACTCCATATTAATGCCTATGGATTTAGAACACACGTCATAAAAGCCCCTGTAGGCGTAATGTGTAGGCAGCCCAATGCTTTTATCCACATAGTGTATTATAACCAAGCCATTTTTGACCTGATGTTGGAATCTACAAATCACCCTGAAGGAAACATGGCAATGCATGACAATTGTTCTATAAAACGTTTCACTAATAGCCAGAAATGTTAACCTCACGGTAGTCTTAGCTCAGAAGAAGTTGTCCTCTGGGAACTATGAAGGGGTATATAAATTGTGATTACAAATCCTGTGTGTAGTTGTTGAGCTGAACTTTAGATTTAGAAGAATTCTTAACAATAAAAGTTTCAATAAACAGCTAGAAAAATGACTAACATGGCCTGTTAACTGATGGCAATTATTGTATTGCCATACTGTACTCATCATATTGAATTTTAAACATAGAGTAATACCCTTTCATTATTGTAATGATTTAACTCATGTCAGCCAACATGACTGCATAAAAAGCTTTGTGTTAAATTGTGCAAGAAAACAGTCTTTATGGGTGTCTTGAAGTGCTTGTATGTGTATGTTGCAGTCACATGACCATCACAGTGAATAATTAAGCAGTAATCCCATAGCTAAAATGGTGTTCATCCTTTTCTATATGTGTCTGTGCTTTTGATAGTGTGTGTATATGAAAGAGAGTGAGAGAGTAAAAGAGACTGAAAGTGACCTTGGGAACCCTGTGTTATTTCTCCTTGTAGGAAAGAGTAAAGGGGGATAAGGAGAGGAGTGGGAGATAGATTTCATTTGATATCACTCCTTTGCTCAGGGAATACTCCCCCCTTCCTCTCTCATGCTGGCTATCTGTGCTTTCTTTGGTTTTACAGCAGAATAAAAGCTGCCCTTGGAATTAATGGCTTGGTTCTTCGTTTCCATTAACATGGAATTCACACAGGATCTGCTTAGGGATCATGGAAGAATTTTATGTTACTGAGTCTCAGTTTGGCCGACCTCTAGGAAACCTCAAACTAGGATTAAGCTGAGACCAGGGCACCTTGTGTAGCTAATTGTTTGCACTGATTAGCTAAATATTTTAAGGAGACTTTCAAACCTTCCCAACTTTTTAATACCAAAGTCAGAGTAATGTTTGAAATGCACCAGCCAACACACACACACTGGTGTTAAGAAGACACTGATCCGTGCTTCCCTTCTATTCATGTGGCTGTAACAGGGAGATAAACTGGCTAAAAGCTAAGTCAGCCTGAAAACAATAAACTAATCTTCTCGGTGGTATAATGTATCATGTGCTTGTAATGCTACATGCTTTTTACTACACAGTGACATACCAAAACAGTAGTGCTGATTGCATGTGCAATTTTTAAATTCCTATTGAAATAATTCAGATTGAAGATAATTTAATATGATTTGGTGTTTAGATTTGGCAAATTTAATTGGTGTTAAATGTTGAAAAGTGGTAACTCAGCATGCATTTATTTTCCTCAGTAACCACACACCAGTTTAACTTGTAAGCTGCTAATTTTAGAAAGAAGAGAAGCATATGTGGCGGCACAGTGGTGCAGTTGCAAGAACTTTCACTTCATAGCAAGAGGGTCTCAGGGCTGAATCTCCCAGCCACCTCCGCCCTTTCTGTGTGACTTTTGCGTGCTATTCATGTGTCTGCATGGATTCTGGGTATTCCAGTTTTCTCACACAGTCCAAGACACGCATGTTACGTTTTCAGTAATTGGCCATAGGTGCAAAAGCAAGGGTGGATGGTCTGTCTCTATGGCTACGTTCACACTGCAGGTGTTAATGCTCAGTTTTGAGGTTTTGTTGAGATCTGTTTTCATTGCGTGGTTGTTCACACCCTACTTTAAATGTGACTGTCATCAGACTCCAGTGTGAACAGTCTACGGCCCTGAAGTGAAGATATGCAGTTCGCTTTGTTTACAGAAGTAACAATGGATGCTACACCTCAGCATGTTTGTAAAACCTCAGTTTCTTTCCACTGACTAGCTCCTTCAGTGATGTCTGCCATTCTTGTTTCATCCATGGTTTACGTTTGATCTTTCTGCGTTTTGCCTTCTCCAGTGCAGAATTATGACGTTTTTCACTTCATAGACATAAAAGTCAGATGAAATGCGACATTACCATCCAGACTGAGGTCACTTTGAAAAACATTGGATATGTGTCTGATTTAGGACCACATATAAATCCAATTTGAAAAAAATCAGATTTGTACTGTTCAGACTGTCATAAAAAAATCAGATATGGGTCACATATGGGCAAAAAAAAATCAGATTTGGGCCACTTTTGCCTGCAGTGTGAATCTACCACAACCCTAGTACTGCCGGACCTCAATATATTGATGTCCGAGATAAGTTTCCTGCCCTGCCAGTCGTCTATATATTGATCACTTCTGGTGTTTTCATTTACTGCTGGTCGTCTAGCTGGTCGTATAGCTGGCAGGACTAGGGTTAAATATTGTCCTGGTGCTGGCACTGTAATGGACTCTTGACCTGTCCAGTGTGTACCCTGTCTCTAGCCCAGTGACAGCTAGGATGGGCTCCAGGCCTCCACAACCTTGAATTGGATAAGTGGTTAAGAAAAGCAAATGTGCCCATGTATTTATGTCAATACAAAAGGTGCGCTCAGGATGAAAACAATCATATTAAATAGTTTACATGGTGTATTTTTTTTTTCAGCTTGTTTTATGAAAATTTAAAAACATTCCTCCGAAACCAACACCAATTTCAGTTAGGCCATTCTGACTCATGTTTATGTGGAGCATTTTTGTTAAGTTTGGGCTATTAATAAAAATTCTGTATTCTTTATAAACATAATTACTATTTATAGGATTCAGTAGTTGCTGTGAATGGGTTAACTGCTTGTGGAAGGAGAAGAAACAAATCGGGCTTAAAAGTACAAAAGAAGAGATGAGGAGTCAGAAAAGATCAAAAGAAATGATCAGAGAGAGGAGAAAGCAGCAAGCACAGACGGAGGCAGTCACAGACAGAGAGGACAATAACACTGGACAGACAGTGAAAGTGAGTTGACAGAGCCTGCAAGCTGTGGGTCAGAAGAAATATTTCTTGTCTTGAATTTTTGTGGGTCTGTTTTACATGGCCTCTTGGAGTTTTTCCCATTTCTTCATCGTTCAGTTTTATAAACAAGCACCACCTGTGCCCTGTACTCAGGTGTTTCTTAATTTATTCAAGCTAATTAGACCTCCGCTTAGATGGAGGCTAGAAAGATCAATGCTAACATATGGTGATCACCAAACCCACTCCTTATTAAAAAATGCAGGTGTAAAGGTGTAGTCCAGAGAATTAACAAAGGGGAGACATTGCTGTAGAATATAAAAATCTGTATAAGTGAATACACTTCAAACCTCCAGGGAACTTGGTAGATGGCTTAAATTTTACCTAGAAACTTACAGAAAGTAGCTTCAAGTGTGTTTAATGTTGGTAAAGGGTGTGTTTCAACTCAAACCATGACCTTTTCTTAACTCTTAAGAAGTTTTTGTGCAAAAATCCATATCCAACTGTGAGTGAAAATAAAATTAAATATCCAATGAAGGCAAAACTTTAAACTGGTTCCAGAACACTGCTTCTGTGCCTTTGGCAGTGGAGGAAGACATTTTGGCAACAGTCAGAGTGATATGTGAGATATGTGAGAAGAAATTTCACTAGATCCAAAGCTGTTTCTACTTGGCTTATATCCAGAAAAACACAGTTCTAATAAAAAGGACAACCAGCAATTAACCCCAGTCTTTTAAATGCCAACATGTTTTGAAGTAAAAAAAAACAAAAAACTTTTGAGCTTTTTAAAAGACTTAAAGATCAATTCAGTCAAAAATCAGTGTTGTAAAATATGCAGTGTTGCCTTTGTTTTGAGTTGAATTGACAGAATATTTATTCCTGAAGATCCTTTTTTAAGGATATGTCTTAACATATAGCAGTTTATTGTTTGCTGAACTGTATGTATTTTACTACTTTTGTGTATGTTTTTTTTTCTTTAATCAAAAAGTCACATATAAGATTATCTTCCATTCTCAGAGTAAATAAAAAAACGATGAAAAGTCTTTACCTCAAATTAATAAGTCCTCATTAAAACACTAAAACAAATATTTCTGAATATTAACATTAGGTAAACACTAAAAAATCATGAAAGAAGTTTTAGCATTTTAAAACTTCCATGTTTAAAGATGCAGTGAAAATGTAATTACTGTATGTGGTTCCTGGACAACAAAACTACATTTTTTCCCCAAATGTAATATTGGCTGATTATTGTTGTTCAGTTGAAATCCCAAAGTAAAGCTGTGATCTGATTATGTAATCCAATTACACTTAATCATTTTCTGTCCAACTACTACCCAGTTATTACCCAAGGTATATATTGTACCAGTGAACAAAAAGATGGGTTTGGATTAATTACATTTTTCGTAGATTTCTGTGAAGATTGTATTTTCATTCATTTTTCACTTTTTTGTTTTTTTATGTAGTTCTCAATTAAAATTATCTTCAGTAAGAATTTATCTGCAAAGTGCTTGCCATTTGCAGCATTGTTTCTGTCATGTTTTACAGTGACCACAACTTGTGTCAGATGTGTTGGCAAACGTAAAGTCAAATTCAAAGTAGAACTAGCCATTTGAAAAAAAAATGTCTTATTAACTATTCAAATTACATTAGTCAAACTCTATGTAGCACTACCATAGACTGGTGACCTGTCAAGGGCATGCACTGCCTTGCACTTCAGTCCAACGGTGTCTCTAAACATTTGCACCCATTTTCTGTACTTTGCAATTGAATTGAAAGCAGACACATACACACTAACACAAAGCTTCTGGCTAGTGTTTTCTTAATCCAGTTTGATCATTTCAATCTCATCAATCATCCTGAGTTCAGTGCCGTTTTGTTCTGGCACTATGTAAATCTTTCTGCCATTGGCCTGGCATTTGATAGGTGTTTTTCCAGGCTGTTACTAATACGTACCCCTCAGGCTGCCTTCAGCAATGAGGGAACGTAGTTATACATCTGCTGTCCATCCATCATCACTTTTTGTCCAAAACCCTCACACCCACACAACAGATGGTATTGCTTTTACTTTTTTCACCACACATGAGTGCCTGATCTCCCTAACATGCCTAAATATTGACACTTAAAAAAAAGAAATGTATACTTCATCAAAAAAATATAAGATACAGCTAAGCTCTAATGCAGTTTAAACCCTCTGACCAACACTTTCTTTATCTCACTTTGGCAAGACGCAAAAGTGATGGATCACGTCACACTCGCAACTTAGTGGAAAATCAATTTTTATTGAGAAAACTTTTTCTTGCTTACATTATCATATTTCACACTGTGCCAAGACTGAGATGTTTTATTTTTAGATTTTTGATTTCGCCCATGGCAAATCAGAAGGGGTCTGGGGATTAAAAAAGTTGGAGTTAATGAGGTGAGGAAAAATACTTCAAAGCCAGAGCCGGGTGGTACGGAATTGTGAAAGGGTTTGCACTTAGCTTTTGCTGCTCGTTAGAACAGAGTAAGAAGGGAAGAAGAATAGAAATTGAGTTTGTTTACACATTGTGTGAGGGTCTACCTGGGCATTGAATTATAAAAGTAGTTCACATCTGAAATCTGACTTAAAAATCTTGCAGATGTCTGCCGCTAAAACATCTCTGACTTTCTGGGGAATGGACAAAGGATCTCACATTTGTTGAGTCAATACAGTTGTTGAAAAGTGACTGTGATATAGAATATATCCGCTGTTTATCAAAGGGACCCTTTTTTTTATTAGATTTCCCTTTTTTGTTTTTGTTCAACTTTACAGATCCACATAGTAAAAACTTGCCACAACCTTCTTTAATACTTAAAGTCATTAAAGTTAATGTGTGAGATATAGTAAGGAAAGAGGAAAGACACTGCTGCTGCTTTATTTTAATGTCTATATAGTTGAGAAGTTCTGGAAATACTGTCACATTACAAAGTCTCCCATCCAACAATAGCCACTTTGAATGTGAATGGTAAGGGACCATATGCAAAGCCCTTGTTTTGTGGGGAATTATACAGTTTTCTGATGCTGGTGTGAGGGTCCGACAGGCGTAAATGATAAAATTAAGGGACTGTCTTACATGGTTACCGTGTTTTTGTTTAAAATCTCATTCTTTTGTTTCCTCAGATATTGCTGTGCCAGAAGATATTTCCCACTAATAAAGGATGTACGTTGGAAAGAAACAATTTCTTCCAGCCATTGCTCAATATCGGCATTAGATAAACTGTGGAATGCATATTTGCTAACATCAAGGACACACTTTTTTTTTAACACTGAAAATGATTTTGGAATGGCCCTTATGAACTGGAATTGTTACAGCAAATAGTGCTTGTTTTCAGCTTACTTTATATTTGTGGTAATTTTCAAAAAACTTCTGCAACTGCTGTGATGGCCTTTGTTCTCATTCGTTGTGGTGTTCTGAATGTGCTACAGCTCTGAATATTGTATCTCACTGGCACCTCTCTTCACAAAAGACTTTTAAAATATTGTAAAAGTTTTAACCCAGGATGTTCACGATATTTCTGTGTTGATGCCTGTTGTGGTCTTATGTGTTCTGCACAGTCCACAAATGTAGGTGTTGTACTTTCATTCTTTTACAGTGAGAGAAATCCTTTTCATCCATTATACAACTTTTAAAATGTTGCCTCTTTACACCACCATAGTGGATTTTAAATCAAACAATCAAAATGTGATTGAAGTGCAGACTGGGACTAAACAAAAGAACTGCATTAACTGTTTAGGAATTATAGCCATTTATATACATAGTCCCCCTTTTTAAGAGGCTCAAATGGGACAATTGATTGACAAACCAGATTAGGACTGTCCCCTTCTTATTTCACGAAAGAGCTAAAGTCAATTCCAAGTACACATTTGCCTTACGAGCATAAAGTCCCTGATTTGATTCCAGGTGGGGATGCATAACCCTACCACCATGGAGGGTTGCATTAGGAAGGGGAATTGTGTAAAACCTTTGCCAATTTAAAGATGCAGATTAATCCACTGCGATGGCACCTTGGAGAAAATACAAAGAAGCAGCTGAAGATGTATTATCTATCATGTTCACACATGACATTTTGATCTGTAGTGAGAATATGGAGCTGGTGGAAGAGAGCCTGAAGAGGTGGAGGTACACACTGGAGAGAAGACAAATAAAAGTCAGTAGAAGCAAGACAGAATAGGCAGGTGGAATGATGAAGCTGCAAGAAATAGAGGTAGTCAAAATGGACAAGTTTAAATACCTGAGGTAAACTATCCAAATATCCAAAGCAACAGTGTACAAGAGAGTTGAAGAAGAGAGTGCAGGTGGGGTGGAGTAACTGGAGATTAGTGGACAAAAGATGTTGAAGTTGAAGCTGCCAGGCTTCATGAATATAGTGAAGCAGGACATGAAGAATATTGGTGTAAAGTCCCTGTCACACCTTGACGGTTTAACCAGTGTATGCCCACGTATGTAAAAATCTGCAAATACTGTGGTGTACGTTGAATAAGTTATTGGTAAATTTTATATAAGTTAAGAGCATGCTCAGTGGAAAATTTTGAGCATGCACAAAATTTACGATGTATGGTAGCACATGGCTCATACATCCCGCATACACAGACCATATGTTGCAGGTACGTTATGCATACATTGACTCATGTTACGCATAGGTCGAAATACATTAAGATAATATCTAACGTGCCCAAAATTTATTAATAACCTATGAGTTACATGTTTTTAACCTAAAAGTAACATCATACTGAACGTGTTTCTAACATACAGCTACCATATAATGAATGTGAATGCCAGCAATATGCTAGCATTCGTTGGTATTACATTCTATATATGTTAGCAATACATTATGTATACGTCCGTATAACATCATTGTTCTGCGTTTTAGAGGAATGTGGATGTGTCGGCATGAGCTTGTTAAATCATAATGGTGTGACAGGGCCCTAACAAAAGAGGATGCTGGGTGGAGACTGGATTATGGGATGCGATGGAGGCAGATAATGTGCTCCGGCAACCCTTTAAGGAAGCAGATGAAAGAAAAAGAAGAAGAAGAAGACAATATACTGCAAAAACAATTAAGAGTGGCCACATTAACAATTTGGTACGTTCTTTAAAAGCAGGACTGCACTGGCCAGCAACAAGCAGCAACTGAATGCAGTGGTAGTAAAGGCCCCACACAGCATTTTGTCATTTCCATGGATTCTAAACTTAAGTCACTTGCTGCATAGTATTTCTATCCAAGTATTGAAAATAATCTATATACTATACTGTATTTAGACATTTGTTGGTTTGTCCAGTTGTTTTTGAGCCTTTCTAAATGGGGCTATGTATAAAAATGACTGTAATTCCAAAACTCTTAATGCAATAGTTTTGTCAAACTCCTTGAATTAAAGCTGAAAATCTGCTCTTTAGTCAAATCTTGATTGTGTTATTTAAAATCCACTGTGGTGGCATACAGATGCAAAAATCCAAAAATTGTGTCATTGCCTAAGTACTTATGGACCTAACTGTAAAGGGGCTATATTTGGGAAACTCCAAATTTTTGTCATTTTAACCTATCACATTTCATACTGTAAACTTTATCAAACAGGATGCTTATCAAGGCCAGCCTGTTTGTGATCAGACCGATGTGAGCCATTGTTTTAGACCATTGTCTCTGCTGTAACATATTTTCTTTGGCATCAGAAAAATAGGAGTGTTGGCAATTTTCCAAATAAGCATGGAGATGTCTTTATTGCACACTCTCACTCCTCCTCTTTATGTGTCTTTAAGAAGGGGTGAAGCCTTAGTTTTGTTTTTTAAATGTTTTTCTCTAGCTGGAATTTCAAGTCATTTCCCAGTTTACCCATGGTACTGCAGACATAGACAACTTCTGTTAGGGAGAGACAGAATGAGGCGAGTTGAGCAGGGGTTTAGCTACAGAGAAGCAGGTACCCCTGTAGGACCTGTTTTGATAGATTTGGGGTTGATGATATTTTGGGATTCAGCTGCAGGGGACTGTGAGGTGAAATTATGTCCCCATTGTTCAACTGTGTCTCATATCCTCAACATCTTCCTATTATTTGTGCGCTTGCCGCTTGCTTTCAAGCCGCTGTTTGTTTTGGTTTAGGGTGGTGTGCATTTTTGAAAACCCGTATCCGACCACTCATACACAGCTAACAGTCAGACAGGCAGATGGATGGTGCAGCATTTTAAAATCTAGCAGCAACATTTTGCTGCAGGGCTGAACGAGGGTTGGTCAGGACCCACTGAAAATGCTTACAGCGCAAGATCAAAAGCACTTAGAAAAACTTTAGCTAATTAAAACGATTGGACAGACGTGATTAGAAAGACAAAAGTGAAAGGAAGCAGCACACCCCTCACAGAAATTAATGATAAAAAATTGTATTTAAAGATCCCTTTGAGATGCTCTAGAAAACATAATATTCCATGCTGACACCCCAGCATTATCTTAGCTGGCAGTGAGAAAGGAAGAAAATTAAAAGCTCTGCTGTCAAAATGAGTCCAATCTGTGCATTACAGGCATGGCCAATAATCAACATCCCCTCATCTCAATCTTGTCAGTCTGTCATTCCTTCTTCCTTTCCCTATTTAGTGTGTGGGTTCATTTCCTCTTTGTGCTGTGATTAATTTCTGTTTTTGCTGTTTTTGTTTGCACTTTCTTTTTCAGCAGTTTGATATTTCCTGATTTTGAGAATCAGTTCAGAGAAGAAGCATTTGTACTATTAACTCTTGTCTTATAATTGTGTAGGTCTTTTATGTAGTAGTTTAAACATCAGCGGAGGGTAAATTAAAAAACAAAATGGAAGGGTCTTACAGTGATTGCCCTACCATTTAGGCACCACAGAAGACAGGTAGAAGATAGAGAAGCTAGTGTTATTCAACTTGATGACAACACGTTAGTCTACTGTAAATACTGCAAAAGCTTTCCAGCTTTTGATAGTTTATCTAAAACCATGGATGGATAAACACTGATTGAACATAAATGTCTGTAAAATTGATGGCAGGGAAGCTAGTTCTCTAGCTCTGCTTCTTGGGCTACGTTCCACACTGCGGGTCTTAATTCTCAATTCCAAAATGTTGCTGAGATGCGATTATTTTGCGCGATTGTTCACATTATAATTTAAATGCGACCGCCATCGGACTCCACTGTTAACAGTCTATGGCCCTGAAGTGATGTGCATTTGAAACAGAAGACACGATGTCACTTGCAGTATGCTAAGTTAACAGAAGTAAATATGGATGCTGCACAGGTCAGTGTGCGTGTAAAAACCTAATTTTCTCTCCACTGACTAGCTCCATCATCGGTGTCTGTGAAGGTTTACGAAATTGTAACCCTTCTTGAACGTTTTCTGACACCCCAACTTCCATGACAAACTTGTTTTTAACGCTTTTGCTTTCACGCCAATCCAAAGAAGTTCTTTTCCTATTATGACTTCTGTCTTCTCTACTATGTGCTAGCCCTTGTTCCTAACTCATGTCAAATCTTTTGCTGTTGCTCTTTGGGCAGTCCTTCTGCCTGCAGCATTGAGCTGTACTTAGTATGCTTCCCTGTGTGGTGAGACAGATAATGGGGAAAAAAAAGGAGAAAAGCATAGAAAGAAGTACAGGTGGTGAAAGAATGAGATTCAAGAAATGAAAGGTTCAACCCTGACTCACTGTTTTATAGCCGTTGGCAGCTGTATCTCTACAGTGCCAATAAACAAACCTCTCCCCTTGGTTGCACTTCATCTTCCAGATTAGTTTGACATTCAGGCTTTTTAAGATAGGGAACCATGGAGAGTGTCAAGAAAGATAAGAGAATGGTATAACATGCAAAAAAAGGCTGTGAGCCAAACTTGAACCCTTGAAGTACATGGTAAAAAAGCTCAAGCAAGCTTAGTCACCAGTACTGCCCCCTTCTGCATTCTCTAGATTTTCCTCATCTTGACTGAAAAATTTCTCCCTTAATCTCATCTCGTCTCAACGATAAAAAAAAAAAACAGTGAGTGGGAGTAAAATGCCTGAGTCCATGTTCTTCTTGTTTGCATGTAGCTGGAACCAGACCAGAAATAAATTCCCACAAAAGACAATTTATTTACCAAAATAAATTACTTCCATTGTTATTGTTATTTAGCAATTATGCAAATCCCCAAAGTCATTCCAACAAGTGGCCCCAGATTTTTAAATATACAACACGTTTTGTTTGAATTAGAGATTTATGTACATGGTATCTTGTGGTTTTTCCCTTTTTAACTCTAAGTAAAACATTACATTCACACAAAGGACTCCCTTAGGGCAGATAAAAATGACTCTGCTTTGTGTGAGCAGTACTCAGTGGTCTGTAGTAGGAATATTGCAAACTATGGGATTAGTATATGCTGTATAAAGTAAGGTTGGCCCTGTATGCTTTTTGCCTCATTACACTGTAATCAGGTCCCATGAAGCCTTTTGACGGTGATCATAAAATTCAGTTGTCATATCTGTAAAATCATATAATACATTTCTCTTACAGCTTGAAGACCAAGCAAATAGATTTAAACTCTTTAGCATCAATGCACCTCTGACCCTCACATAACCCAGCCCCCCATTTTCACTTATGTAAGAGAGTCCTGGGAATTGTTCAGACAAGTTTGTGACCTCATGTAGCTTCCCATCAGACTCAACAACAAATTGCATGTGCTGAGAGAGCTGATGCAGCCTCCTGGAACACACCGCTGTTTTCCTCATGTATAGTGCGGCACAGAGTGGGCTCAGACGTGCTTTGGATGTAGTTGGACTAAAGTAAAAAGAAATCAGTGGCAAACAATTAATTTTTTTTAATGTAATTTTAACTTATGGTCATTTTTTTTGGTTGAAAGGGCTTTTTTCTTTTTGGTCATTGTATGTATGTCCAAAGTTACCGGTGGTTACTATAACATACACACCTCTTCTGCTAAGGTGTGGATGGCACTTCAGACTGTCTTAGACTACAAATGCTGTGGTGTGTGGCATTGTTCATATAGCGTATTTGTCCCTGTAAAAATCAACAAAAATATTTAATAACACAGAATTTTAAAAAGGCAGTAGAGAGACTATTAAAGTTGCATTTCATCATGTGTCATCATATATCATCATCATGTATATCATCTATGTGTATTATAAAGTTATACCTTGTATACATATCAAGTTGCTTACCCTACTTTTATTGTAATATTTAAGCTGCAGGACTGTTATGAGGACAACATTGTATGGTGCAAGGTTACAAGCCTTTCAAAGCTTTAGAAAACTATTTGTAGGCAAAAAAAGTTATTTTAAATATTTACTTTGTGTGAAAAAGCATTCATTCACCTGTAGTTGCTATAATGGGGGCACAGGAGGATTTGTTTGTGCTGCACTAACATTGGGAGGAGTTAGGAGTGGCTGGATGGTTTGCTTTTGAACTGAACCTTACCAAGTCTTTGTGACTAAGTCCGACCAAACCTTAACTATAGTATGAAAAAATAGATTTAGAACAGTTTTTGGAAGGCACAGACAAATTATGCCCTTCAATAGGGCTGTCAGACCAAACAACATACACTATATGGACAGATGTTTTGCCACCTACATATTACGCCTACAGGAGCTATTATGACATCCCACTGTAAATCCATAGATATTACTGTAGAGTTTGTCCCTCATTTGCAAATACAACAGCTTCCACTCATCTGGGAAGACTTTGTACATGTTTTTGGAGTGTGTCTGTGGGAATTTTTGCCTATTCATTCAGAAGAGTATTTGAGGTCAGACACTGGTTTGCAGTCTCCGTTCTAGTTTGTCCCAGGGGTGTGCAGTGGGGTTGAGGTTAGGGCTCTGTGCTTCCACACCAAAGTCACCCTACTCTGTCTTTATGGATTTTGCTTTGTGCACTGAGGCAAAGTCATGGAACAGAAAACGGCCTTCCCCAAACTGCTCCCACAAAGTTAAACACATAGAATTGTTCAAAATATCTTGGTAAGCTTAAGCATTAAAAATTCCCTTCACTTGACTAAGAAGCCCAGGCCAACCCTAGTAAAGCAACCTCATAGTATTATCCCTCCCTCACCAAACTTTACAGTTAGTACAGTGCAGGCAGGCATGTAATGTTCTGCTGACACCAAACCCAGACTCCATCAGACTGCTAGATCACAACGTGTGATTTGTCATTCCACAGACTGTGTTTCCTCTGCTCCAGTCCAGTGGTGGTGTGCTTTACACCACTTCATTTGATGTTTGGTATTGTGCTTGGTGATGTAAGGCTTGCTTGCAGTTGCTTGGCCGTGGAAACCCATGCCATGAAGCTCCCAGAACATCGTTTTGTGCTAATGTTGCAAGAGGTTTGGAACTCTGCAATCCTTACATCAGCAGAACGATGGTGACTTTTACTATTATGTGCCTCAGCACACCCCCAATCTGTAACTTTGCATGGTCTGCCACTTCATGGCTGAGTGGCTATGGTTCCTAAATGCTTTCACTTTGCAATAATCCTACTTACAGTTAAGGAATATGTAGGATGGCATGCTACATACAGTGACATCCTATTACAATACCACACTCCAATTCAGTGGGCTCTTTAGGACAATCAATTTTTTCCCAAATGTTTCCAATTCAGACTGTATGGCTAGGTGCTAGATTTTCTTCACTTGTGGTAATGGGACTGAATGAAACACCTGAATTCAATGATAAAGAGGCATGGTCTGATACTTTTGTGTATTTTGGGGTTAAATTTGGAGGACTTGTTGCAACTCCACCTGCCAAATTATTTTCCAGATCGCTGCAGTGAGCCATACACCAATCACCCATAAAATTTAAACCCCCGACAGGTGAATTGATGAACATTCATCACCTTGTTTCGGTGCAATGCTCTGCTGAAAAACCTTGCACTCTGGCATTCAAGGTACTACCCTACCGTATTGTTAGAGCCCAAACACATTCATTGTTTCGGTCAAGGAATACTACTGTAGGACATAGTAGAGCGCTGTAGCAGGCAAGTGCATCCTGTCACACTATGAAGGAGTGCCCATATAACCTTGACAAACATCCCAAGGTGTAGACCTGCCTCCTAATTACCCTGCTGTCATTCCAGTTGCAGGATGCACCTGTATAAGCTTGATCCACAAAGGTCCCACCCCACAACTCATAGGACCCAAATTATAGCTAGCTAACGTCCAGTGCCAGATGCCACAAGAGAACCCAGAGGTTTACTGTCCATGCCTCAATGGGTCAAAGCCCTGTTGTTGTTACATATATGGTGAACTACAAAATGTTAGGC
>VUQH01019308.1:1849-22490 GCA_015106775.1 Etroplus canarensis | reverse complement strand
TAGCTGAAGGCTCTGCCTCCCATTCTACTTTTAAAAACTTTAGGAACCACAAATACACCTGCACTCTGAGAGCGAAGTGCTGTATTTGGAAAATATGGTATAATGAGGTCTTTAAGATAGGATGGGGCCTGACTGTTCAAGACTTTATAAGTGAGTAGGAGGATTTTAAATTCAATTCTTTCTTTAACAGGGAGCCAATGAAAAGAAACCAATATAGGGGAAATATGATCTCTCTTTCTAGTCCCTGTCAGTACTCTCACTGCAGCATTTTGGATCAACTGAAGGCTTTTTAAGGAGCTTTTAGAACAGCCAGATAGCAATGAATTACAGTGATCAAGCCGAGAAGTGATAAATGCATGAACTAGTTTTTCGGCATCACTCTGATACAGGATGTTTCTAATTTTGGCGATATTGCGGAGATGATAAAAGGCAGTCCTACATATTTGTTTAACGTGAGCATTAAAAGACATATCCTGATCAAAAATAACTCCAAGATTCCTCACAGTAATACCAAAGTAATGTCATCCAGAGTAAGTAGCTGGTTCGAAAGAGTGTTCCTGAGGTTTTTAAGGCCAAATACAATAACCTCCATTTTGCCTTTATTGAGCGAGAATCCATAATTGGTAACTTCAGTGGACCTGAATATCAGCCTCCCTTCCCTGTCCACGAGGTTGTTGAACCACATGGATTTCTCCCAGCTATTCAACAGAGATCAGGCTACAGCATAGATAGTGACATGATTGCATCTATCCCCCTAAACCTCAACCCTAACCCTGCCTCTAACCATAGTTTATATGATAACTTCATTGACTTTGATCTGCAATGTAATTTTTTAAGACATAAAATGAAAAAAATGTTGTAATATCCTCCAATGTAATTTTGATTTTCTAAGTATTTCAAAGAATGCCCTATAGAGGGTTAAGGCAGTGCTATAAACCAAGCGTTACTCCTCTGTGTAGGTTTTTTGCAGGTGCTATTCATATTCTCCCCAGTTCATAAACACATCTTTTTCAAAGTGTTCTAGATTGTAAGATAAAGACCACTGATCAGCAAACACTTGGTAAGGGTGGTGAGGAAAAACTCACTTGTGACAGGAGAAAACCAAAGGCAGAACCAGGCTCAGGGAGTGTGGGTCATCTGCCCCAACTGATTGGGGAGTGAGTGGAAAGAGAAGACAGAAAAGGAAAATGTATAGAGAACGCAACAGCAAACAGGACAAACCACAAAGTACAGGAGAGGAAAAACAAAAAATGAAGGCACAAAGTCCACACATAGCCATACTCCTGCTGCATTGTAGTCTTCCTATCAAAGGGCCCAAAGAGTATCTTCTTCTTTTTCGTTTGGCCTCTCCCATTAGGTGTTGCCATCCCACCCTTTCCCTTGCATCCTCTTCTGTCACTTCTTGAAGTTTCATTGGTTTTGCAAGTATTTGGTCAAAAATGTGTGTTGGACTAATCATATCTTCTAGATGAAAGTCGGGAGATAATATAGTTTTGATGTGGTGCATGTACGCTGTAGAAATTTGTGATGAGAGCTCAAGAACTTATTACAAATGGAGAGAAGCTTTACTGAACTTGGTAGGAATATACCCCCAGAGGAGTAGTAAGTTGCTATTTAATTTCAGTTCTGTGGCCCAAATATGAATAGTACGTCTGGATTTTACATATGTTAAAATTAGCGACATTTCATATGTATGAGACAAATATCTCTTCACTATTTTTATACTAATCAAGTAGTTAACAAAGCCCAAGTCCACATAAAGACATAAAGAAATAAAATGAATCTGGATCTGATTCAAAAGTAAATCTGGATCTTCCCCCCTAGATTTTATGTTCTTTTAGCAGCTTTTAATGAACTTAGAGAAATGTGCAGTAATCATGAGTGAAAAATCAGGCCTTGTTTCTCAGTTCACCCAGAAATGTCTTCCACAGGTGAAAAATGTCACATCTAGTTAAAATATGGAACTGCTGGTGCAAGATGAAAAGTGACAGAGTCAAAGAAGTCAAGACAGCCTGCTGGTTTCTTTTCTTTCCCCTCAGACCCCAACCGGTCCCGACAGCTGCCGCTCCATGAGCCTGGTTCCGCCGGAGGTCTCTTCCTGATAGATAAATAAAATTTCCAGAATTTGAATTAAATTGAAATGTCTATTTTTTAAAATATCCATCAACTAAATATTTATTTAATTTAAAAATCCCGCTTCAAGTCCAGTTGGAGATCATTGTTTATCAAAGCCAAGCTCACTTATTCGGTTGACATGATTAAAAATGTTATTGGGATTATCAATGCCAGTAGGATCCACTTGAGACCATAAATGCCAGTGTAGGTATTCATTGCAGCCAGCCAAGTAGTTGTTGGTTTCAGTCTGGGTCAGAACGTGGATGCTCAGGAGTTTGATCTGTGGCGCCGTAAGGAAAACATTTACTCCCTGTTTTTTATGTTTTCCAGGTACCTTTCAGGGTCAGTTCACTGGCGGGATGCGGCATGGCTATGGTGTCCGTCAGAGTGTCCCCTATGGCATGGCAGCAGTTGTCCGCTCCCCTCTTCGAACCTCCTTGACCTCCCTTCGCAGCGAGCACAGCAACGGCACTGTCCTGCAGCAGGACGTTCCAGTCATCACCACCACCAATGCCTCAGGTGAGGAGACACCCGTTGCCACCCCAACCCAGCTGGGACCGTCTCGCGGAGGCTTCGCCCTCACGCTCCAGGTGGACCCTGAGGCTGTGAAACCCAAGAAGAAGGGCCTGTTTCGCAGGAGCTCCCTGCTGGGTAAGCTGAAGAAGTCCGACTCAAGCACATCATTGTCCAGCCAGAAGAGCAAGATCAGTTTCCTGAGGACAGAATCGGCCCTCAGCTCCAACGCCAGCGACACCAACTCCACCATCAGCATTGGGGACGAGAGTCTGGGTGGAACCGAGGATTTCCCCCCAGTGGAGGCGGACATCGATGCCACCACCACAGAGGTCTACATGGGTGAGTGGAAGAATGACAAGCGCTCCGGATATGGAATAAGTGAAAGGTCCAGCGGGCTGAAGTACGAGGGCGAGTGGCTCAACAACCAGAGACACGGGTACGGCTGCACCACGTTCGCTGAGGGAGGGAAGGAGGAGGGCAAGTACATGAACAACATGCTGGTGAAGGCAATGAAGAAGAGGGTGATCCAGCTGAAGGGAACCAAGATCAAGCAGAAGGTGGAGCGGGCGGTGGAGGGTGCTCAGAGGGCTGCAGCCATCGCCAAGCAGAAGGGAGAGATTGCTGCTTCCAGGTAAGAAGAAACAAATGGAGAAATCATTTTTATAATGTCTTTTTTATTGTGTTTGTTCAATAATGGGTGTGCTTTTCTAGTCACAGTACAAATCATGAATTTTAATGAAAGATATACTTGTTAGGTTAATTGGTGATTCAAAACTGGTCGTAGATGTGAATGGGAGTGTGTTTTCATGCTGTGTCTGACTTAAGGCTAATTTGCGGTACTGCACTGGTCCGATGGAGAGCCCACGCACAACTTTACAGACCGTTCACAAATTGTAGCTATTTACAGTCAGCAGGGGATAGCATCACAAATCCATCTATGGGATACTTTTGCTTACTGCTGTTGGTCTTTCAGCCATACAAACATAGCAACACAATGAAAACAATGAAAAATGTCCACTGAAGCCACGATCTATGGTGGCATATTAGGGCCACTAAAAGTCAAAAAAATAAAAAATAAATAAATAAATGGATGGGGTGGGGGTGGGTCAATTTCTGAGAAAAAAAAAACGAATTTTCGAGATTAAAGTTGTACATTTCCAAGAAAGAAGTGGCAAATTTGGAAGAAAAAAACTGCAAATTTCAGGGAAAAAAGTGGTACATTTAGGGGAACAAAAATTTTACAGAAAATTAACCCCATGCCTCCATCTCCAAGGATCACTCACACGGCATAGACCCCACCTGTACACATATGGGAATGGTACAGCCCATGGAGGGGTATCGACACAGAAAACAGGTGGTTAGCCGTGTGGCCTAAACGCATATGTAATGCATAGAAGGCTTAAACTACTACTAAAGGTCAGTACATGAAGGTTAATCAGGGAAATGGTTTTTATAAAGACAGAAGGAGCATATATTTAGAGCTTTCATCTTCCAGCTTTAGTCTCTTAATGAATGTGGCTGCAGGTTCCACTAACACCTCATTTGCTGTTCAAATTCATACTGCTTTGCCTGGTTATCTTGTGCAGTTTTTGCAGGGATTGTACCATTTGTGAAGAATCTCTAAGTTCACATGCAAAACTAGTGTGTGTGTGTGTGTGTGTGTGTGTGTGTGTGTGTGTGTGTGTGTGCTTCTGTTGCTCAGTCTATCTGCCTGAACTGGCACTGCATGCAGCATCTTCAAACACGAAGACTGGGCTGACTTTTACAGCTCCAGTGCACTCACTCACTGCAGAAGCAGAGGAGGAATCATTGCAATAGGAATTTTAAAAAATCAGACGCCTTTATCTTACAAATGTCTGAAGTACAAGCTGTCGGCATAGATACAGTAAGCAAGCATGAGAAAAACAAACTCAAATTAGATTGCTTAACTTTGTCAAAAACAACAACAAAGATGGTAGAAAAAAACCTTTTTGTTGTAAAGCTGGTCTGTAATCAGCAGAAGATTTAATTAGCGGTAAGTGTGAGGAGCACAACTCTGGGTTTGCCAAACTAAGTCACACAAAGACACAAAAAAGTTAAAAAAAAAATAAATGTTTGAGACTGGATATTTTGGAGCAAATTTTCATGTTTTAGCTCATCGTGTTGCCAGCAGGGAGCAAACTAAACCAAACAATCAATTCAGGCTGCATTGGTTCTACTTTTTAAAAATATTGGATTTTTTTTGTTTTTTTTTGCCTATAGCTTAACTTAGAGCCTAGAAACAGGCCGAAACAGTCAGCCGCATCGGCTCTGTGAAACAGTAACAAAATCCAGCTTCCAGCACCTTATAGCTCATCAATTAACATGTTATTTTTTGAGTTGTGAGCAGACGTAAGAATAATTCTAGTGGAGTGGTGCAGGGTATTTGGGAAATAGCAAAGCTGGCCTTTATTCATCTCCGAATGATTTCAAAATCTGACTCAGTGCCTCTTTTATTCCCTGCGGTTGCCAAAATACTGATGTATCTTACAGCAGTTGCAGCGAAGGCAAGCAATGCCACAGTATCAGTTTACAGCTCCGCTCTGTCGGCCCTGAACACAACGTCTCAAAAAAAAAAAATTCCCTGTTGGGTTCCCAGTGTCCTTACAGCACCGCTCTGCCTGCTGTGAAAATGTAATATATGAACCCTGCAAAAAACAAGCGAGCGCTGTCAGCGACGGGTCATTGTTATAAACAATCAGGTTTTCAGAGTTTGGGGTTTCAT
Source organism: Etroplus canarensis (assembly GCA_015106775.1). NCBI lineage: Eukaryota > Metazoa > Chordata > Actinopteri > Cichliformes > Cichlidae > Etroplus > Etroplus canarensis. The sequence continues at coordinate 17,116 of VUQH01019308.1, read as the reverse complement.
GTTTAACATGTTTTCAAAGTTATTCAATTATCCATTTAAGGAAGGGTGTCATTTACTAATCAGAAGGTCAGTGATTCAATTATGCGACTCCTCCAGTGATGTCCAAGTGTCCCTGATGCACTCGTGCTATGACCACATAACTGTGTGGGTGAATGTGGTTTTTTAATTGCTTTGATTGTAGGACTAGAAATGTGCAACACCATGGACAGAAGTATTGGGCCACCGTGATATTATACCTGCAGGAGCTTATATGACATCCCATTCTAAATCCACAGGGATGACTTTTGCAGTTATAACAGCTTCCACTCTTCTGGGAAGGCTTTCTACAAGATTTTGGAGTGTGTCTGTGGGAGTTTTCGCCCATTCATCCAGAAGAGCATTTGTGAGGTCAGACAAGAGGGCCTGGTTTGCAGTCTCTGCCCGGTCAGGTCTTTGTGTGGGCCATTCAAGCTCTTCCTCACCGAACTCATCCACCCATTCATTTGTGGACCATGCTCTGTGAAGTGGGGCACAGTCATACTGTAACAAAAAAAACAGCCTTCCCCAAACTGTTCCCACAAAGTTGAAAGCATGGTATCACCCAAAATATTTTGGTAAGCTGAAGCATTATGATTCCCCTTCACTGGAACTAAGGAGCCCAGGCCAACCCCAGAAATCAGAATCAGAAAAAGTGCAGTGTCACATTATCACTCAAAGATAAACCTCTAAAATTGTAGCTACAAAAAATTTACATATGAGAGATCGAAAAGCTAAAATGAAAATATATAGGCCTATGTGAAAAAAGTGCAATGTCACATAAACAGAAAATGGAACTGTATAAACCTACACATACAAGTACAATCTTCTAATAAATAATTTAAATTTTTAAAAGCAGAACACCCCCATAGCATTATCCCTCCTGCACCAAACGCTGCAGTTGGCACAGTGCATTCAGGAAGGTAATGCTTTGGATCCACCAAACCAGACTGCCAGATAGAGAAGCGTGATTCATCACTCCCCAGAGCCCGTTTCCACTGCCCCAGACTCCGGTGGCAGCGTGCTTTTCAACACTCCTTCTGATGCTTGGCAATGTGCACGCAGCTGCTCGGCAACGGAAACTCATGCCGTGAAGCTCCCTGTGCACAGTTTTCCTGCTGATGTTAATGTCAGAGGAGGCTCGAAACTCTGCAGTTAGTGCTTCAACAGAGTGTTGGGAACATGGTCTGCCACTTTGTGGCTGAGTTGATGTGGTTCCTAAAAGCTTCCATTTTGCAATAATGTCATTTACAGTTGGCCTGGAATGTCTCAAAAGGGAAGAAATTTCACAACTGACTAATTTCAACAGTGGTATTACAGTACCACGCTGGAATTCAGTGAGCTCTTTAGAACAGCCCATTCTTTCACAAATGTTTGTAAAGGCAGACTGCAAGACTGGGTGGTGGGTTTTATATACTTGAATTGAGAGACATGCCCCAATACTTTTGGCCACATAGCGTAGTCACTTCTGGCTAAAAAACACACCAATGAGTGATGTCAAAGTGGCTTAGTCTTTATTTAAATCCCTCTCACATTGCAGTATAAAGAAATGAAATCAAATATAATAAATCAAAATGCAGGAAAATCTATTTTTCCATGTGGTTCATGCATGCACAGACACGTCTACCTTCATCGTCTGTGACCATACAAGGCGGTGGTGTTTTTGCCGTCTTCATGACCTGAAATAGGCTGAGTGTTTACAGCAGTGAGAGTTCCACTGATGGACTACAGACCCCGGTCCCAGAAGATTGAAATCTAAATATTGTACTGCACGGATAAGCAGTATGTGGGAGTTATTCATTGTGTCAGTGTTTTAAGCTCACCTACAGCAAGTCTGGACGGAGCTAAGCAAACACACACTTTAAACAGGACTGGCTTCAGAAGGACCTCAGTGGTCTTTACACACCAGTGGTGAAATGTTCAACTGCACCACATTTTAAATGCACACTTTTCATTACATGAATTTGCTGTTTTAGATTTGACTTTCACATGTTAACTATGTTTTTAATGAAAAAAAGTTATTTGATTCCCATTTTTGGCTCATTAACCTGTAGATTGCATTATCCACTAGACAATTTTGGGGATCACTGTCCTGTTGCATGACCCACTTGCAGACAAGTTTTAGCTGTCAGACAGATGGCCTCACATTTCACTCCAGAATACTTTGGTATACAGAGGAGTTCACGGTCGACTCTTCCCAGGTCCTGTGGCTCCAAAACAAGCTGAAATCCTCAGCTCTCCGTCACTGTGCATTACAGTTGGTATGAGGTGTTTGTGCTGGTGTTTGATTCCAGAAGTCTTGTGGTTTGCTCAGAAGCAACTTTGCAAACCTAAACTGCCCTGCCATGTTCTTTTTAAAGAGAAGAGGCTTTCTCCTAGCGACCCATCCAAACAAGCCATACTTGTTTGGTCTTTTTTTAATTGTACTGTCATGAACTTCAACATTTACAATTCTAACGGAGAGTCTGAGATGTAGCTCTAGAGTGACCAGAAAACAAAAACTCTACTTCTGCAGAGGTGAGCATACTTGCTGATGATTAATCAACAAAGTGCATTTGAATAGCAGCACCTGACTGCTACTTACTCTCTTAATTCGTATGGAACCACTAAGGACGTAGGCCTGCTTAGTTTTTCACCAGACTATAATGCCATTCCTTCTCCAGTAATCTGATAACATCACATTGCGGTAAACCAGAATTACCATTAGGACTTCTTCACAGAGCTGCTGAGAATCTAAAAATCAGGTCTGTGTGCAAAATCAATCCCACGTTCACTCGTTCACTCGTCCTGATGCGTGGCGTCAGACTCGACAGTCAATTTTTTTGGTATATCTAAAATAAAACAGTGCACTGAAAGAGAGCAGTGTTCATGCCATGGGCATGTAGCTGAATTTACACACATTTTAATACACATCATTTGAATATAACGTAAGAAGAAGGGTTAAGAGTAGGGTAATAGACGGCCTGTTATCTTTGCACTTGTCTAAAATTGTGATTGGCATCAGCACACATTATCTGCAGCAGCCGTGGCTGACTGTGAACAGGTGTAACTGAGGAGTCCTTTGCTAAAATGCTTGGAATGCTCTTTACTATGTTTTGTAAGCAAAGCCCAAGAACTCTAATTTCTAGTATCCAAATGGCAACACCTCAAAGCTCATCTTTTGACCCTTTGGTGGAGTTTGAATCCTAAGTAGGGAGCCACTGGAATACACTTCCTAAAAATATATGCCATAACATTAAAACTCTCTCCTTCTACTTTTGACACTTCTGAAGTCACTGGTTCACTTGCATTGGTGTAATTTTATTTTGTTGCATTGGTACTAACTAAACAACCATCCTGTGGTCCTGAACATTAAACTGAATCCATTATTATATAAGCAGAGAAGACATGACACATCTGTTCCTGGCAGTGGTTTCCTCACACTATGATCCCTTGGCAGTGATGTCTAGGGTTTAAAAATACATATACAACCAGAGCGCCGCATGCGATCCCAGACCCGACCTCTTCAAGCCCAGTTAGTCAAAGTGTTTGCTGGCACTCAGACGCTGCGTGGACATTGTTCTGCTGCGTGGATCTGGCTGCTGGGCGTCTGGAGGAGGACCTGTGTGGAAGGACAGGGTGTAAATGACGCACACACAGGGGCCCTGGAGTCACGGAGGAGCCCTGACTAAATATGGACAGGCGCACTCTTGCTGTATCACAATCACAGGGGAATGCAACAGCTGATTGTACCCCTCCCCCGTTTTGCTTTCAGACCCCATCTTCCCAGTCTGGTCACAGACGTACAGATCTTTCTTTTTTGCCTGCAGACAGCAGTCACATACGTGTCCATGCAGCCCACAGCTCAGCTCAAAAAACAACACTCTGCTTGCTGGTTTTCTCTCTTTCTGGCACCTCCTGTGAGCTAGCCGGCAACGGCTGGAGATCACAGATCTCAATCCATCTTGCGTCAGCAGTGGTGTCAGATGCTACCATGGATATAAATATGACACACCTCATAAGCAAGTGCTTAGGTATAAAGGGTTAGTGTATATATGTCCCACACCTAGCTTTAGTTGTGGGGCTTGGATTACATACTGTACTGCTGATATTAGCATTTTATGCTGGTGAGCGCTCAATCGGTCGTAAAAGTTGTAAACAAAGTTGAAGCTACAGCTCAGGACTCTTTGTGGGCTGTTTTTACAAGCGCCTTATTTAATCTGAGAGGAAAAAAAATAGCTGGTTAGTAATTAGAGAAATGGATGAGATCGCTGTACTATTCCTTGTGATGTGACCTCTTAGCAATGTTGCAATAATGAGGTTTCCATTAGCGCTCAGTGTGCGCGCATTTTGCAAAGTGATTTGATTATATTTTTAAAATGTTGTCATCTTTTTTAAGTAACTAATCTCTCTTCCACATTCCCCCGCGCACGCACGCATAGTTGCTGCAGAGTTGAAAAGGACCCTCCACAAACATCCAGTGGCACATGCTTGAATGACAGAATATCACTCTCCGTCAGCCAGCTCCAGGACGACAGCAGCTGGACACAAAACAGACGTTACAAAGCAGCAGAGCGTCGGGACTCAAAAATTCAATTCAATTTTATTTTTTATGGCGCCAGCTGACAACAAAAGTCGCCTCAAGGCGCTTCACACTGTAAGGTAAAGATGCTACAGTGTTAAAGAGAAAACCCCAACAATCAGACGATCCCCATATGAGCAAGTATTCGGCGACCGTGGGAAGGAAAAACTCCCTTTTAACAGGAAGAAACCAGAACCAGGCTCAGGGAGGGGCAGCCATCTGCCTCAACTGGTTGGGGGTGAGGGGAAAGAAGAAACCGATATACTCAACACAGCCTGTTTTGTAGGTATATACACTCACTTAACATGCAGTTGAATGATACAGATGCAGCCACATAAATAGAGGTGAGAGAGAACAAGGAAGGCCATTTCAGGCTCCAAGGGGCATGGTGGGGGGAGGGTTCAGTGCCTTGCTTGGGGGCGTCTCGGCCGACTACCACAGGTGAGCATCTAGCCAGTGCCACGTCAGCAACCCTCCAAGCCATTCACCGCCGCACTGAGCCACTGCTGCCCCCGTTTAACAACCCCGCTTCCCAAAGTGTTGGGATGCTGCGTAAAATATGGATAAAAACACAATGAAGTGCAAATCTCACAAACCAATATTTTATTCATGGAAGAGCAAAGAGAACATATTAAGTGTTGAAAGTGAGAAATTTTTGCTATTTCATGAAAAGAACTAGCTCATCTAGAACTTGACATCCCAAAAACGTTGGGCAACAAAAGGCTGGAAACGTAGGTGGTACTAAAAAGAAACAGCTGGATGAACATGTTGCAACTGACAACAGGAAATGTAATGTGATTGGATATAAAAAAAGAAAAGCTTAGAGAGGCAGAGTCTCTCAGAAGTAAAGATGGGCAGAGGTTAAGCAATCCCTGAGAAACTGCATTTGTTGTTGGAGCAATTTCAGAATAATGCTCCTCAGTGTAAAAATGCAAAGGCATGGAGGATTCCATCATCTAAAGTACATAATATCATCAAAAGATTCTGAGAATCTGGAGACGTCTCTGTGCAATCAATACTGGATCAATACAGGCATCATGAAACGCAAAATATCACAAAGAAGACCCAGGACTGAATCCTACATCGGACAAGTATGGGACAACATTCCCCCCCCCCCAAAGATCCAGCAGCTGGTCTCCTCAGTTCCAAGACATTTATGGACTTTTATTAAAAGAAGAGTGAGTGCTACACAGTACATGGCCCTGTCCGCACTGTTCTGAGACGTGTTACTGCCATCAAATTCAAGATGAGCTCGTGTTTTTAATAAAATATTAAAATTTGTCACTTTCAACATTTGTTGTGTTTTCTGTGTTCTTTTTGTGAATAAAATATTGGCTTAAGAGATTTTCAAATAATTGCATTGTGTTTTTATTAATATTTTACCCTGCGCCCCAACCTTTTAGGGAATTATAGTTTGAAAGGCCAGTTTTAAGTTGTAGATTTATCTGCGATCTCCTGGCTTTGAGGTACTCTAAGAAAATAAAGTACATTATTGTACCTTGAGGAGAACAGTGGCCTGGATGGTGCTCTCTAAGGTACTGCTGTTGATGCCGTCGTTGACTGTACAAATAGGCTGTCATTTGAACAGAGCTAAAGCAGCTGAGTGACACACCAGAGCATCTGGATCAAAACAGTTCCTCTCACATGGCATTACTGTTACACTCAGATATGTAGATGTGCCCAGCCGCTCAACAATGGCTATTCTGCATGCAGGTGTGATTTATTAGTCAAAGCATCCATTCAGTTGCACTTTGCAGCTATGCTGGTCAATTTTAGAAACTGTAACCACACTGGGAGCTATATTATTACATTGTGAGCCCCAAACAAATATAGTGTTCCATTAGGAAAACCTTGCTCTGTGCTCAGCTGCTCTAATCCTTTGTGCCTTTAGGGGTTTTTTCAGTCATTTGACTTGTTATTTACAGGGTAAATCTGATTTTCCCATGCAGGGCTGAGCTTCTACTTTTCACCCTAGGATCTGGGACGGCGTGTGCTGGTTTCAGCTGAGAGCCAGCCCTGTGGTCACTAATACTTACTGACTGACACGCTCAATGAGCTGTGAATGGATGTGCGGCTGCTACAGTGGTCAACTTTGATCCGTTTTGGTACTTAGTTCACTATTATGAATACCCATGCAATTGAATGCAATCCAGTTTTAAAACATGTCCTCTTCTTTAAAATCTAAATATGTTATGGATTAAGAACGCATTTCAGTATAATATAATATAATTTTGAATACATATATACATAAGCTTCATAAAAATAAAGTGGTTTTGGATTGCACAAGGTGTCATAGGTGTTTCTAATAAAGTGCACAAATACAGGCAGTCATGTACTTTACATATGTATTTAAGAAAAGACTGTATATAAAAGATGGACAGAGCCACAGTGATGTGATCTTTTAGTTCATGAATTACACATCCAAAACTCCAAATTCAGTTTTATGACTGTCGCCCACCAGGCTTTCAGGATCAGTTACTCTACATGGACAAAGGCACTGGGCTACACTTCTTAATCATTCAGTTCAGGTGTTTTATTCAATCCCATTGTCACAGGTGTATTAAATCAAGCACCTAGCCATGCAGTCTGCTTTTACAAATATTTGTGAAAGAATAGGTCGTTCTAAAGAGCTTTCTGAATTTGAACATGGTACTGTAATAGGATGCCGCCTTCACAACGAGACAGTTCATGAAATTTCTTCCCTCCTAGATATTCCACCATCAACTGTGAGTGGTGTTATTGCTTAGCATTTAGGCACCACAGCAACTCGGTCCTGAAATGGCAGACCACATTAAGTTGCCGAGGCACATAATGCATAAAAGTCACCAACCCCCCGCTGACTCAATAACTGCAGAGTTCTCGACATCCTCCAGCATTAACATCAGCACAAGAACTGTGTGCCGGAAGCTTCATGGCATGGTTTTCCATGGTTCATCAGCTGCATGCAGGCCTTATGTCACCAAGCACAATGCCAGGCATTGTGTGGTGTTGTGTAGAGCACACCATCACTGCACTCTGTACCTGTCAAAACATTTTCTGTAGAGTGACAAATCACAGTTCTTTATCTGGCAGTCTGATGGTTGAGTCTGGGTTTGGCAAATACCAGGAGAACATTACCCATCTAACTGCGCCATGCCAGCTGTAAAGTTTAGTGTAGGAGGGATAATACTATAGCGCAGTTTATCTGGGGTTGGGCTGGACACCTTGGTTTCAGTGAAGGGTAATCTTAATGCTTGGGATGTCCACGACATTTTTTTTCTAATTTTAACATTCCAACTTAGTGGGAACAGTTTCAGAATGGCCCTTTTCTGTTCCAGCATTACTGCACTCTAGTACACAGAGCAAGGTCCATAAAAGCATGGTTGGATGAGTTTGGTGTGAAAGAGCTTGACTGGCCCATGCAGAGCCCTGACCTCAACCCTCGACCATTGCCCGACATCAGTGTCTGACTTTGCAGTTCTGGATGAATGGGCAAAAATTCCCACAGACACACTCCAAAATCTTGTAGAAAGCCTTCTCAGAAGAGTGAAAGTTGTTCTATCTCCAAAGGGGGAACCAACTCCGTATTAATCCCTGTGAATTCAGAATGGGATGTCATAAAAGCTTCTGTAGGTGTATAATGTATAGATGGCCCAATACTTCTTTCCAAATAGTGTATCAGTGGTGTCAACATGGGTGTATGAGATGCATGGTGTTGTAGAGCGAAAACTAAACGAAATCAACAAAGAGTGTGCAGCTTCTGATAAAAATTGGAATGAGTGAGAGGCACATAGCTGAGCTGGAGTGGCTTTTGTCCTTCTAGTTCCCCAGAGTGGTGTATCAAATCAGCCGATTGCCTCAGCCTGCAGGGATACCTGGGAAAAAAAACTGTTAGCCACATTTCTCCACACACTCAGTTAGGTGGGACCGGAATAGAAGCACAGTAAGTTATGAGTGGGGCTTGACACAGGTTTGGACACTTCTTGTGCGGGCTAGATTTGGTCCAAATATCACAATACATCAGACATCTGGCCCATATCAAATGGACTTGTGGCTGAGTTGAGGCAGCCAGACACCCACTGAGCCCAAGCCATCAGTCAAACATTTATTGTGATGTGATGGGTTACAGAGTTTAACAGCGCCACAAACTGCAGCCCCTAAAATGAACAGAGTTAAAAGTCTATTCCTATTACTGAAGACACTGAGCCACAGTGGTACGAGCAAGCTGTGGGGTGGAAGGTAGGAAGAAGCCATCTGTCGACATCTTTCTCCTCCAACTGGCAGTTTACCCATCCAAACTGTCTGGCTGCCATCTTGTCTGCTACTTAACACACCACTCTGTCTGCAGGCAATGAGGAACCAAATCCGGCACCTCTGCTCATTGCATGTTAAGAATTGTAGTGGTGTTTTGGTATTTTGGCTCTCATACACCTTCATTAATTAATCCACTGCTGAAATTTGTCCCTACAGAATGCAGTGTTTTCTCCTGTTTAAACTTTACTAAAAACTGCAGTGCCCAGCTATTTCAGAAGTTACTGGTCTTTTTTTTGCACGAAACCATCTGCTGTGAGACAAAACCTGGAGAAACGGAGATTTTCTTTCATCTAACGACTATTATAATGAGTGTCGGGGAAGGTAGGGAAGGTTTGTGGCTCTTCATAGTATACTTTTATAAGTCGAAACGTTCGCTGTTAAATGACAGCTGGTATGACAGTTTTGAGAAAACAGCTTCCTGAGTAGGTGCTGACTCTGTGCAGACAGGTGGAGCTCATTTATATCAATCAGGGGACCTCGAGACCCTCTAATTGTTCTGGGTGGAAGCACCTTTCCCCACTGAGGAGGAGCTATTTTCATCCCCGTGTAAAGTTACAGAATGTCAGACAATCTCAGAGTTACTGGGGACAGACAGCAGCAGACTGTAACATTCTGCTTTACCTGGGAAGTTTTCAAATATCTCTTTAAAATATCTCAATGATTAGATTTCTCAACTTTTGAAAACTGACATACAAACTCCCCTGATGATGCACTGTGACTGATCCTTTTGTGGTTTTCCCTGATTTTTTTTCCTTTGCATCGCTCATAAATAAGTTGTAATTTTGAGGGAATTTTTTTCACTTGTTTAAGTTGCCCCCCTCTGCTCATCTGACATTTTTATTACGGCAGGGAATCCATCCAGATCTAAAAATCATTATACCTCCTTAAATTTTCAACCCGTTTTCAAAGTGTTTGGTATTTATTTACCACTTGTGTCCACCTGTTTATCACAGTGGTTACTGTTGCTGGTAGCTTGTTTCCCGAGTGGCTATCATAGTGAGGATTTTCTCCGACCAGCTGGTTGTCTGCAGTGTTTTCGCATGATCTTTTATCATCTGTTTAGCTCATCTGGCAGCGAAGAGTATAACCCAAAACTTTTTTAGGTAGTATACTCGACGGAAGAGCACCACACAGTCGAAATCAGGTTCATGCAATTTCCCCCCTGCAAATTATTCTGATTCTGATTGTGAAAACATACATTATATGGAAAAAGTATATTTAAGACAAAAGTTTGCTCTGTCCCATTGCTGCAGGTGTGTACAATCAAGCGCCTAGCCATGCAACGGGTGGTTCCACAAAGCTCACTAAATTCAAGCATGGCACTGCAATAGGATGCCACCATTATAAAAAAGTCAGTCTTTGACACTTCCTCCCTCCCAGATAGTCCACCAGCAACTGTAAGTGGTATTACTGCAAAATGGAAGTGTTTAGGAACCACAGCAGCTCAGGCGCAAAGTGAAAGACCACATGAAGTTTTAGAGTGGTTTCGTCAAGTGTGCACAGTGCATAAAAGTAGCCTGTGCTCTACTGACTCAGGAACTGCAGAGTTCCAAACTTCCTGTGCCACAGCAACACTAACATCAAGACAGAAACTCTGTGCCAGGAGCTTCATGGCATGGGTTTCCGTGGTCGAGCAGCTGCATGTAACATCACCAAGCACAATGCCAAGCATTGGATGGAGTAGTGTAGAACATGCTGTCACTCGAGCAGTGGAAATCTGTTGTGTGGAGTGACAAATCACTCTTCTCTTTCTGGCAGTCTGATGGATGAGTCACGGTTTGGCGAATGCCAGGAGAACATTACCTGCCTGACTGGATTGTGCCAACTGTAAAGTTTGGTGGAAGAGGGATAATGCTATGTTGCCATTTTTCTGGAGTTGGCCTGGGCCCCTTAGTTCCAGTGATGGGAAATCTTAATCCTTCAGCTTACCAAGACTTTTGACAATTCTGATGCTTGGATCTTTGTGAGAATGGTTTGGGGAAGGTTCTTTTCTGTTCCAGCGTGATTGTGCCCCAATGGACAAAGCAAGATCCATAAAGGCATGATTGGATGAGTTTGGTGTGGAAGAACTTGACTGGCCCACACAGAGTCCTGACCTCAACCTCATCCGACACCTTTGGGTTAAACAATAGAGCAGAGATTGAGAGTCAGGCCTTCTTGTACAACATCAGTGTCTGGCTTTGCAAATGCTCTTCTGGATGAATGGGCAAAATTTTGCACAGACAGGTTCCAAAATCTTGTAGAAAGCCTTCCCAGAAGAGTGGAAGCTGTTATAGCTGCCAAGGGAGACCAACTCTATATGAATGCCTATTGATTTAGAATGGAATGTGATAAAACCTCCTGTAGGTATAATGTGTAGGCAGCTCAATACTTTTGCCCATACAGTACATTTACCAGAAAAAGTCTGCAAAGTTAAAATGCCAGACAGCTACACTTTGTGTTTAACAAGTATAATGTTCACCATGTTCACTATATAACTTAGTTTTGTTATTGTGCTACTTTTGCTTATCAGGACTAAACAGCATTTACTCTACAAAACTGTAGATTGTGGCTACATTTTTTACAACAGAGAAGCATGACAGTAACAATAAGAGGAAACGCAGTTGTTTTCTTTGTAATAATACAGTTTTCGGGCTGATTTTCAAGATAGGTTTGCACCGTGTTTCAGGTTTATTGGTTTGTCTCTGTATCAGCTCTTACTTCTTTCTGTTGCTACCTGTCTGTCAGTGATTTTAGGGGAGATCCAGAGAGAAAGTTCATGAACTCTGCATTGCAAAGTGTTGCATGATAAGTAAATCTTTCCAGTGCGTGGCAAAACATCTATAAATACACATATGTACCCCCTGTCCTGTATCGGTGCCTTCTCCCTCTCACACAAAGACATTTGTGTGATGGCGGAGCCCTCAGCAGCTCGCCAGCAATAATTCATTGTCTCACTCAGGGTGACAAAAGCGTCATTTATTTCTGTCCCAGACCAACAGCAGAACAGGACACCCCTCTTCTCCAGTGCTAATAGTACTAATGAACCCACGTAGCCAGCAACCACCCGCCTCTGGTTTTCATTTGAAATATGATTGAATAACATAAACAAGATCTGTTGTGAGACATTTTTGGTCGCTCTTTGTGAAGCCACGTCCAATAAGAGTGCTTGATTAGGAGGGTCAAGGTTGAGGTCAGTGTTACTATAAAAATTATTACAACATGTCATAAATAATTACCTCCACCGAAGTGGTTATGTGATCCGTCTGGTGTGTGTGTGTGTGTGTGTGTGTGTGTGTGTGTGTGTGTGTGTGTCTGGTCTCAAAGGTTTTCTGGCATGGCCTGCATCACAGTCCCAAGAAAACTTCACTTCTGGTTGTTCTTGCTTTTCCTGCAGTGGCTCTGCACCCCACAACTGGTGCCCGAACCACAGCCTGAGAACCTCTGGGCAAACTGAACCCCTTCCAAGTTGTGACTTCACATTTGAAGGAATGGCATTAATTTGATATTATGTTTTCTTGCACAGTTAAATGATAGCACTCTCACATCCCACTATTCCTGCCTCTCTCCCAGCAGAGAAGCTAAGTGTGATACTGATCGTGAGAGCACAAAACAGACTGAAGTGAACCTCAGACGCCCTCTTTAAAAGCATAGGTCTATTACCAGCATATCAAAATAACACACTAGAACTCAGGCCACTAACAGTCAGACAAAAGAAGACAAGTGAAGTGCTGTTGCCGTCATAGATTTGTGAATTGTGTTGCATCTTTCCACTGCAGGACAGCCCATGCCAAGGCCAAGTCAGATGCTGCTGAGCAGGCCTCCCAGGCCTCCAACAGAGAGTCCAGCATTGCCAGACTGGTGGCCAAAGAGCTCTCGCCTTCCTTCTATCAGCCAGGTCAGTGGACATCAGCTTCTTATTTTACAGGAAATCTGCAAACCGGACATAAAGCATCCTAAGCATAAGGCCTGTAGGGTGCGGCAATGCTACCCAAAGCTTTTGCAGCTGCATTCAAGGACTGAGTTTCACCTGAGATCTGATATACTTTTTTGTTTGCTTGAATAGGGAGTTCATGTTGCGTCAAAGCTGGCACGGCGTTGCCGGTTTACTGTATGACTCTTTATGAAGGAAACAGCAAATGTGAAATGCCAGCAGCAGATCTCCTTCGGCGCTTTGTCTCAGTCCTTACAGCTTGTGATCCGTCTGCCGAGGCGCACTGCAAGGCTAGTCGTATTTGAACGTCTAAATAAAGGAACATCTTATTGGGTCGAAGGGATCGTATCGGTTTCATTGCGAGTCTGTCGACACACACATTGACACAAAAGCAAAGGAGCTATTTAGGAGCCTCCTGCATTTCTTTCCTGCTCTCTCACTCAGCAGAGAGCTTAAAGGAGTCAGACAGAAACAGAAAGTCATCCAGCTTTCTAAATGAGTCTGGGCGAGCCCTGCTCTCACCAAGGACCATCTGCTTCAAAACGGTGCTTTAGATTCACAAATTGAAGGCTAGGTCTTTTTGACTAGCAAATCTGACAAAAAAAGAAACAAGATATGCCTTTTGAAAAATGTGACTAAATGTATTCCTCTGTGCCACTGCTGTAAAACATTTTAAAATCCATCTGTGTTGCATAAACACTTCAGTGCAATTAATACAAACCTGGTAATCCTCATAAGCACATGTGTATTCATCCACAGCTAGAAATAGTTCCCAGCAAATCCAGTATTTACTCCTGTTTTATTAAAAAGAAATGCTGAGAATTACAATTTTCAGCAGCTCTAGGAATTTAGTGGCTTTTTTAAAGAAAAGCGGATACGCTTTTTGGACAAAAGTAATGGGGATCACTTCTTAATCACTGAATTCATGTGTTTCTTTCAGTCACATTGCCGCAGCTTTATAAAATTAAGCAGTCTGCCTTTGCAAACACTTGAAAGAATGGGTCAGTTTAAAGAGCCACTGAATTTTGTAATACTGTAATAGGATGCTGCCATTGCAACAAGTCAGCTCATGAAATTGCTTCCCTCCTAGATATTCCATCATCAGCTGTTAAGTGGTATTATTGCTAAGTGGAAGTGGTTAGGAACCCCAACAACTCACCCACAAAGTGTCAGACCACATAAAGTTACAGAGCGGGGTTGGCAAGCGCTAAGTTGCAAAGAGTATAAAAATTGCCAACGCTCTGCTGACTTTACTAACTGCAGAGTTCCAGACCTCTTCTGGCATTAACATCAGCACAAAACTGTGTGCCAGGAGCTTCATGGCATGGGTTTCCACGGTCAAGCCTTACATGACCAAGCACAATGCCACGCGTCAAATGGTGTAAAACACACCACCACTGGATTCTGGATCAGTGGAAAGTGTTCTGTGGAGCGAGGAATCACATGTCTCTAGCTGGCAATCTGATGAATGAGTGTTAGTTTGCTAAATGTGCCAAGAGAGCAATATCTGCGGGACTGCCCTGTGCAAGCTTTAAGGCTTGGTGGAGGAGGGATAATGCTATGGGGCTGTTTTTGTGGGGTTGGCTCAGGTCCCTTAGTTTCAGTCAAAGGAAGTCTTAATACTTCAGCTTACCAAGACATTTTAGGTTGTGCTTCCAGCTTCATGGAAACAGTTTGGGAAAGGTCCTTTTCTCTTCCAGCACAACTCTGCTCTAGTGCAAAAAGCAAACTCTGTATAGGCATGGATGGAGGAGTCTGGTGTGGAAGAACTTGACTGGCCTACACAGAGTCCTGACCTCAACCCCATCCAGTGCTTCTGGGATAAACTAGAATGGAGACAGTGATGCCTATGGTTCTAGAATGGGATGTCAAAAAAATCTCCTGTGGGTGTTTAATGTGTAGGTGGTCCAATACTTTTGTTCGTGTAGTTTACGTATGACTTATTTTTAAGTCTTTATTGCTTGGGAATGAGTGCCAAATACAAGCTGGGAAAATAAATATAAATTAAAAATACATGAAAATATGAAGAGACAGGATATTACTGCATTGTTAGTTTTGGCCTTTTTGTGGATATCTTGGCAGTATCAAAAATAGATTTCATATTGACAAGTTTGCTGTGTCACAAATAGGTTTTAATATATTTAATAATGACACAGTGTTTTTTTATTGGATTTTTTTTTTCTGAGATTTGAGGAAAAGGAAGATCTATTTGTGTCCAGTCAGTCTTTAAATTGACTCCTTGTGGCAATACTATAACTACAGTAATGTATTATTTAACAGAGAGGAGTGATCTATGACAGGTAGGAAACCGCATGATGTTCATGGTTTTAATGTAAAGGAAGGAATAAAAAGTGTGTAGTACAGATAACCTTATGCTTTGTGTTTTCAGGACAAAGTGGACTATTAGTGGGTCATTTCTGGCTTTTGAATGATTTAACCAAGTTTTGGAATTGAGGGGGAGGCAATAGCTAGCTAACTAGTTAAT